>MDKI01173256.1:0-45149 GCA_005239505.1 Nicotiana paniculata
TTACCTCGATTCCAAGAATCCAAATCCAGCCTCTAGCACTGCTTTCCCTCTCGAATCCAACTCTGAAACGATAGTATCTAGATATAATCGACTCAACAATATCAATAATGACTCAATAATTCAATCCCAAAGCCTAAATATGTATTTCCCATCATTCTTCCAAAAATACCAAAATTCGACCCCGGGCTCGCTTGGTCCAAACTCGAGGTTCAGACCAAAGCCCGATCACCCATTCCCCCACGAACCCGAATATATAATTTGTTTTGAAATCCGACCCCTAAACGAGGTTGAACTCCCCAAAATTCCAAAAGCCCTAGTTCTACCTAAAAACCCCAATTTCTACCTTTAATCCATGATTTTAGGCCTAGAATCTAATAATAGATGATGAAAATGAAAGAAAACGAAGTTAAGAACACTTACCTATGAAGTTATGGAGGAAGAGTAGCTTAGAACTCGGCTATGGGGCTTGGAGAAGAAGGAGAGCGTGAGAAATATGAGAAATCCCGAAAGAGCATTCTGTTTTTAAGGCATTAAAATGACTGGGCGAATTTACTCTACGCGATCGCAGAAAGAAAGTTGCGATCGCGGAGAGTACTGAGTTTTAGACTTACGCGATCGCGAACAAGGGACTGCGATCGCGGGGATACTGGACACTGACCATCGTGATCGCGACCAAGCGATCGCGATCGCGTAGAGCAACATGCTGCCCTACCCCTAGATCCCTTTAACGATATGCGATCGCGTGAGGCCCCTCGCGATCGGGTAGAGCACCACCCCCAGGCATTGCGATCGCGTCCAAGGCCCTGCATTCGCGTAGGGTAATTTCCCACCCCCAACCATAGACACATCGCGATCGCGTGAGTCACGCCGCGATCACAGAGAGCAAAACACATAACACCAGAAACAGATCGAAAACCAGATTTTTCCTAAGTTTTTACACCCCGACACCTACCCGGAACTCACCCGAGCCCTCGGGGCTCAAAATCAAATATACACACGACTTCGAAATCATCCTACGAACTTATTCGAGTAATTAAACCACTAACATAACATCAAAAACAATGAATTAAACTCAAAATCCATAGAATTTTCTCAAACTTCATAAACTTCTAAATTCTCCAATTTTGATCCGAAACACGTCAAACCAATTCCGTTTCTTACCAAATTTCACAGATAACTCACATAACACATACTGAACTTGTTCCAGGCTTCAGAACCATAATACCGGCTCGGTAACACAGATTTCACATCAAAGCTTATTTTCGAAAGTCTTTCTTATTTTCAGAAAATAATTTTCTTTAAAAATTCATTTCTCGGACTCGGGACCTCGGAATTCGATTCCGGGCATACACCCAGATCCCATATTTTCCTACGGACCCTCCGAGACCGTCAAATCACCGGTCCGGGTCTGTTTACCAAAAATATTGACCAAAGTCAACTTTATTCCATTAATTATCATAAATTCAATTGTTCAACACAATTCCACATAAAGACTTCCCGACTACGCGCTCGGGCTGTGTACGCACATCGAGGTGAGATTAACGGAGGCTTTCGGGGCCTCGAAACACAATTTTTACTAAATTTACACAAGATGACCTTTTGGGTCATCACACTAAGCTTATAAGCTGGTCAAACTGGCTTGTAAGCACTTTTTGGCTTATCTACGCGTTTGGTAAAATTAAAAGTGTTTATAAGTTAATTGCTTATAAGCCAAAAATAAGTCAAAAACCATAAGTTGGTCTCCCCCAGCTTATCAAATTTCAGCTTATAAGCTCTTTAGGTTTGACCAAAATATTTATTATTCTATCTCTAAAATACTTCTTTTAAAACAAAACTCTACATATACTTTTACTCTATCCCAGTTCTTCATAAAACCTAACCATCCGTTGCTTCTTCATCCGTGCCATTGCTTCCTTTGTTACGTGTCTTTGCAATTATCAGACAAATTGCAGGTAATTTGTCCCTTTCATCCCATCTGCTTTAAACTTTATTGAGTATTTGTTGTTTTCCAAATTTATGTTTCTGGCCAATGTTTTTCTGCATGTATAACAGGCTTGCCTTTTGCTTTTACACACGAGTTTTCTTGTCTTCTTGCTTTTATGCACGTTGAGATATTATGGAGCTCAAAATAAGAAATATAAGGATTCTAGAAGAATCCATGAAACACTTACCAGAAAGATCTCTCTTTTGAGTTGAGGAAGCCGTTACTAAAAGCTGATGGAGTTTGACTGCATCAATGTGTAAACTTAGCATTGGGCACTTGTTCTTCAAACATACACCATATTGTCTCCTTCCATTGTTTTCATAATAAATTCTCTTCCCAACCTCATTGTCTTGTTTAGTTTCTTTGATTATTAGGGGGTTGTTAGGCTGAGGTGATAATTTTTTATATAATAACTAGAGCAAGAATTATAATTTTATAGATTCTCAATTTTAAAACGACATTTTTAACTGTTAATAATTGGGTTCTAAATTTAATATTTGTATATATTTAATAAATTTTTTAACAAAAATACATTGTTTGAACAAAAGTTATTGGGTTCTACCAAATCCGCATATGAGCTTCTAGCTCCGTGCTTGTAACTAGTGAACACTTCATATAAAGGATTTACTGATTTCTTCGATTAAATTTTTTAAAATATAAACAGATTAGCTCATTCAGTTATAATTGAAGTATATATTATTCTTAATTGGAGTTTTGAAGTCCATCAATAAATTACTTTACTATATTAAAAATAAATAAAAATGGAGAGCTATATGTGCACACTCACGCTTGCACAGAATACATACTCATGGAGTGGAACTTAAAGGCATTCGTTTCACTTATGCATTCCTCATATACTGTTGATTGTTATGAGCTTCAGCCCTTCCTCTTCTGAGGAGAGTGCAACGCTATACTACTGTTGTTGCAACTGTTGGTGCTACTTTCAGTTATCAATTTCTGCTTTTTGTTTAATAGATGAAACAACTGCATTTTGTTATATTTTAGCTTTACACTTTCTATACAAACTTTTCATGGTTATGTTTCTCGGGCAGTGGAGAGAAATAATGAATAAGATTGCAAATACAAGTGAGTTTTTTTCTTTGTTTTGCATGATGGATGAGTTCTTAATTATTTTAGTTTGGCCACAGTGTTTTGCTGATTTGCTTCGTCATAGCTTCCATTCTAGGTAGTTTATTTTGCAGTTTCTGTATATAAAAGTTTTGATATGTGCCATATTCTTATTTAAAAAGCGCCTTTTAATTTGTCCTAGACCGAGTGGCAGTAGGTTGTCAAATAGCTACTCCATTATTATTAAACAAGCTTGTGTTATTATATGTGTACGTTTATAGCTAAATATTGTGATCTCTTCAAATTGTTAATATTCAATTATGGGAGAACGACATAATGCTAAGTGGGGCAAATATGCACATATTAAATTCATTGAATTGTGTGAGCAAGAAGTCAGAAAAGGAAATAGGTCAAACACTTACTTGTCTAAAAATGGATGGAAGAATATGGTAAATGAGTTCAATAATAAGACATGATTAGAATATACTAGAAAACAAATGAAAAATCAATGGGATCGCATGAAAGCAGAGTGGACTCTTTTAAAGCAGTTGATGAGAGGTGAGACAGGTTTAGGATGGGATCCACAAGAAAAATAATTATTGCAGATGATGATTGGTGGGAGCAAAAAATTAAGGTACATTGCTTGCCCTTTTCTATAATTATTTCATAACTCTATTAATTGTTAGTTTCATTTGTTCGCTTAGAGTAATTTTAAATTCTTTTTTACAGGAGAGTTCTAACTACAAAAAATTTAGGAACAAAGACCTTTTGCTGATATGATTTCGTTACGATGCTTTATTTACTGATATCATTGCCACCGGAGAGAGAGCACGTGCAGCAAATCAAGAACAAGAGTCGAAAGTTGGGTTATATCAAGATGATAATGGAACAAATGATGTTTATGTTAATAACATAGAACAATGGAATGATGGAAGAAGTGATGAAAGTTATGACTTGCAGAATATGGATTCAATTATGTTTCTTGAGCCATCGCTTAGAAAGCGAAAGTCAATAGATGGCAATTGCAGTAGCAATCAAGTGAAAAAGCGCAAGATAAAAAATAATTCATTATCGCTAAAAGAGGAGATACACTCCCTAATTGAATTCATATCTAACAACAACACATCTAAATCTTCAGAGCCCACCATTGCGAAGTGCATGAACATTTTAGATCATATTCCTGGTATTCTTGGAGGGAGTGGTATCTATAATTGTGCCTTGAACTTGTTGGCACATAAAGAGATGTGACATGCATTTTTGAAGTTGTCTACTGATAAAGCTAGGAAATCTTGGTTGGAGTACAACCACCAACGATCCTTCTTGCCAAATAATTCATCTAATCCAATTTGAGAAGTTGTTGATGATGCCTTACACACATTACATTAGCATTTGACATTTGTCATTTAAAGTATGTGCAGAAGATTATATTTTCTTAATGTTTTGTTTTCTGCTTAGACATAATGGTGGCTTAATCATTTCTTGTTTAGACATTACGTGTTTTATTTTAATAGATGACTATACTATCAACTTTGAAGTTAGCATTTGTCATTTTTAATTTATAACAGTTTATATGTTTGTTTCATTTCAGTTTAATGAAATGCTAGAACAATGACTTGTTAAATGACGAAAATGAAGAAGAGGAAACTCAAGAAAATAACGGAAATCACTATGTCGAATAGCATGTAAGAGTATATTGATATATTATGAGAAATATATTTGTAAGGAACCATGTCGTACATCTAAATGCATTGGGAATATATTTATCCAAGATATATTACATGAAAATGAGACTCGGTATTATGAAAATTTTAGATTGAGGAAGTCAGTATTTCTTGATTTAAGAAAAGATCTAACTGATAAATATAGTCTTAAAGCCACGCGTGGGATGTCTGTCTATGAGGAGTTAGGGATGTTCTTGATGATTTGTGCACATGGTGCCGGAAATCGATTGGTACAAGAGATTTTTCAACATTCAGGAGAAATAATTCATAGGCATTTTCATAGTGTTCTAAAGGCCATTGGTAAGCTTGCAAGAGACATAATTTAACCGCATCCAAGTTATAATGATGGTGCAGGAGATCACAAGCCATGTAATCAACGATATCTCCCTTTCTTTAAAGTAAGTGACATACTTAATGATTACATTATTATATTTTTACATTTTAACTCAAAAAATTATCTAGTGTAAACTTATATTTAATTTATGCATGTAAATATATTTAGGATTATATTGAAGCACTTGATGGCACACATGTGAAAGCAAGATTGCCTCAAGGTCAAGAGATACCATATATTGGGCGTAAAGGTTATCCTACTCAAAATATTCTTGTTGTTGTCGACTTTAATATGTGTTTTACATTTGCATGGGCTGGGTGGGAAGAAGCGGCTCATGATAACCGTATATCTGGTGAGGCACTTCGTAGACCAAAACTGAATTTTCCACATCTATCTGGGGACAAATATTATCATGTTGATGCAGGATATTCACACATAAAGAGATATATGGCTCCATATAAAGGGGATAATGTGAGATACCACCTTGCAGAATTTCGTCGAGGTGCGACACGACAATTGCGAGCATCAAATGAACAAAAATAAATGTTCCATTGTTTGCATTCTTCTTGCCGAAACATTGTAGAGCGAACATTTGGGGTATCGGAAGCAAGGTGGTCTATTTTGCGAGATATGTCTTTTTATCATATTGACACTCAAGGAGATATCGTATTGGCTACAATGGCAATTCACAATTACATTAGAAAGAAATGTAAGGTGGACAATGCATTCCAAGAAGTTGAGAATGAGAGATATGTGCCACGTGTTGATCCTGATGTTGGAAGATCCACAAGAGTCAACGTTGCAAATGAAGAAAATGTATAATAATATTTGGATGGCAATTCGTGATCTGATTGCTCAAGATATTTATGATAGTTGAATATTTTAACCTTATTTATTACAAATAATACATATTAAGTACTTGTTCTTCTCTACAAACACTGTGTGCATTATTTAATATTTTTTTCTTAACTTTTGTTAATTTCTACTCCACCCCTTCTAATTTATGATTTTATACTTATCATAACACAAATTATATTTATAAAAAAGATATTATCTAATCATTTTTATAATTAAAATAACATGATAAATAGGTAGAATCTAAAATTTTAAAAAAATAACGTTTTTAGTAGTTAAATTGTTATGAGGTCATTTAAGTCATTTTAACATAAAAAGAGCTTATCAACACTTTTTAATCAATCAGTTTCAGCTGCTTATTATTAATTGTAGCACTTTTATCCAAACACGTAACTGCTTATTTTTTAAATCAGCTTCAGCACTTAAAAGTATTTTTCAGCATCTAATACTTATCAGCTACTTTGAATCAGTTAAGCCAAACGAGCTTATAATCATGGAATAATTTAGTCCGCGTACCAAACGACCCTAGGTTGATGAACAAGAGAGCAGGAGAAAATTAACAAGAACAAGGAAATCACTTACCAACTAAGATGGACCAAACAAGCCGAAAGTGGAAGCCCATTTGACTAGCCCATTTGACGGTTAAAACAACTTCTTTTTTCTTTTCACCGACGGTTAAAACAGCTAACGAACTAAAAATTCGAAATTTGAAATCTGATTAAGCTGCTATCTGTCCGCCATTAATTATTTTCCCTAATTTCCGCAGTTTTGAAAAAATAAAATTCAGTTCTGAAAATTTCATTTTAAACTTTTCTGTATAAAGTACCGCCCAAACTCCATTTTGAAAATTTGCCTAGACGCCTCTCTCTCTAAGCTCTCTTTCTTCACATTTTCCAAACCTAAACCCCACCCCGCTCCCCATTCCCAAGAACCCATCAATAAACCCATAAGATTTTAAAGGTAATCCTCCTGCCGGTAAAAATGGCAGGTAGCGGAAAACACACCTTTTTCCGGCAGATTTCGATTTTATTTTTCGATCTAAGAAAACCTTTTTTCTTTTTGTTTCAGCAAAAGGGTCATCAAAACTAACATTTTCTTGGTTTTTGTGTGCAGATTTTGTAAAAATGACGGAGGCAAGAGATAGAATATCAAGGACAGAGGATCTAATGGACATCTATAGTCGTAGACGGAGGACAACTGTAAGGAATGAAGGAGGTGGCATTGTGATTTTTCAGGATGAACAAGAGGATGCGTCGGCAATTTTCCGACCAGGGACTGCGGTGGCAAGGGTGGGTTTGGGTGGTGGTAGGGGTGGTATTGGGAGACGAGCTAATTTTGGGACGCCAAGACGGAACTCGCATAGAACACCGGCTAGGGTGATTGGTCGAGAGAACGTTTCGCCGTCAGGCCGGGGACGAGGGCGAGGACAGCAAAGTGTGCTTCCTTCTTGGTATCCAAGAACTCCTCTCCGTGATATCACTTCCATTGTCAGGGTAATGCTAGTTCATGATTTGCTGCTTTGCTAGTTAATCCTTGGCTAGATGATATGTTTATTGCGTTGCCTTTTTGTACTTTGTTTATTGTGAAATCTTGTTACATTTGTGTTTAGATGTAAACTTGAGATTGGTTATTGTAGTATGGATGTAAGGTTGTAGAAAGAGTAATTTGATGGCGTGTCCGAGAGTAAATTTAGGCTTGTGAATTTAACATTTTTAGGATTGTAAATTGAGACTTGTGAATTTAACATTTGTAGTTCCTTTCTATGCTTTCAATTTGTATGCGAAAATGTGTAGATGGGATCAGTCTGATGAAATATATCATGATAATGTGCTTGCAATTAACAAGTAGAAATTGTACGTCAGGCTAGATAACTTATGGTCATAAATTTTGTCTTTAATTTGTATTCCCAAGTACTAATGCTTTCAACTTTTAAGTAGAATTTCCTATAATGATTTTGCAATTAGAAGACATATATAAAGAGTCCAGCTAAAACTCTATGCCTTGTGGCTTAATGCTGGAATGCCAGTTGATTCTTAAATTTTCGTTTAGGGTAAAAGGTTGATGAATAAGTACTTTATTTGGAAGTAAACTAGGACTTGTGAATTTAACCTGTGGTTCAACGTTTTACTCTATGATTTAGCTTTGGCAATACATTGGTTACGATGGAACGTTTCAATTTGTCTTCAAGAATGGTTAGATGTGATCAATCTGATCAAATATATCACCATAAGGGGTTTGTAATCTACGGTCATAAATCCTGTTTTAATAGTATTTCTTTTTCCCAATTTGAATTGGATTGTCTGGATATTCCTTCTTAATAAGTCTCATGTTCTTGTTACAGTTCAGTTTATGGTTCGTTGCTCCAACTAGTCAGAAATACATCTTAACAAGAAAGTACTGATGAATGTTGGTAGTAGCCTAATTCTTTCAACTTTCAATTTTTCATATAATGACTTTGCAATGAGAAGACAAATACAAAGAGTCCATTGAAGTTATTTGCATGCCTTGATACTGAAATGCCAGTTGAGCGTTAAATTTTACTGCAGTTACTAGGTGCTCAACTCGAGCAAACTGGTTGTCACATTGCTCAATAGTATGTATGAAATAGTTTTTGGGAATTTTTCTTGTATATCATTGGAAATGTAAGGTATCTTGTAAATTGGATGTATCTGATTGTTATAAGATTCTCTATATAGGCTATTGAAAGAAGAAGAGCTCGCTTTGAAGAGAGCGAAGGCCAACAACTTGAGAGTCCAATGCCACAGAACCAGACTGTTCCTGATCCTTCTGAATCTACATCAGGTGCTCAACTTGAGCATGATAATTCATTTATCACTCCACATCCTACAGTTCGAAGCAGGCTTTATCCCAAATCTGTAGGTAAAGTGCCAAAGATATTGCTCGATATCACCCATCAGAACGACTCTGGAGACTTAGATTGCCTCACACCACAGAGAAAGCTGCTAAACTCAATCGACAAAGTTGAGAAAGCAGTGATGGAAGAACTGCATAAGTTGAAGAGGACTCCCTCTGCTAAGAAACAAGAGAGGGAAAAAAGAGTTAGGACTTTAATGTCCATGCGCTGATTTGCCAATTGATATCCAAAGCTCAATCAAGGTTGAGGCACAATAAGTTCTTGAATTTGGAGGAAAGGAGAAGAGAGCAGCTGAGCAAGTGTGGTGTAGTTGATCATCTTCTGATGATCAAGCTCTCAGTTGACTTAAGATACACTTTGATATCTTTCCAATCCTTATAGTATACTGCAGTTGGAATATTATCACATGTCTAGAATAATAGTGCTTCACATCTTGCTGAAGTTTTGGAAGTTTTGTAGCTTTATCTCTACCATTCTTTGATGGTTTTAGGTGTTTGAACATGTACAAAGTGCCTGACATTTGTTCAATAGTTGACAATTGTTACCTTTTATGATAAGTAGCGGTATTTCTTTCTGATGTACCTTTACTATACCCCTCTCCTACACAGTAAGCTATAATGCACAGGAGTTGATTTTCATTTTATATCATTTATTCTTTGGGTGGTAGCTCCACCTTGAAATGTCCGAGGATCTATTACATACTACTACTACTATATGTTTTCTTGCCAATAATAACAATAGAGGACAGGAAAAGATGCTGTTTGTCAAGGAAATTAATATAAATCTCTCCATTAAATAATTAAATTTCCATGTCATTGCGTCTTCTTCCTCAATGGAATCTGCACTAGCTGTGTTCCACTTTCTACCTTTCCTACTCATAGTGAACAATATTTACTTCAGGTTCATGTATCTTTCCTTCTTTTTGATCTTTATTTATTTCGTTCTCGTTTCTTCTTTGTCAATTTTTAGGCCCGGTTCTCTTCTCGGTTCGGCCTCGTGGGTGTTTCTCCCCGTGCCTTCCTCTCCCAATTAATTTTTTCAATTGAGAATGCCACTTGTCGCTATATCACTGTTTTACGTGTCATGCTATGTCAGCATTCTAACATTCCACGTGTAATGCCATTTTACCACCAATATAAATAGTCCCTCCACTTTCTGAATATTCTCTACTGAATATTCGGGAAGTGAAAAGTTTTATGGCGGGAATTCTCTGCCGTCGTTCTTCGAATACGATCATGTCTCCTTAAGAACTGATGCGATGCACATCACATCTATTTAATGCTCATGTCACGTGGCTTCTACTGATTGGTTTTGCAGTTCCTCAATCCTTTTTAGGGCTTTTCTGCGGCCGCGTTAGTCATGAAGTGACAGTTCCATTATGACGCTTCATAATGACCTACTTTAACAATGGTCGTGTCTTCTTATAAATACTCCACTCTTTTTTTTTTTTTTTTTTTTGATTTCGTGAAGTTTTTCTTCTTTCATATTCATAACTATCTTTTTGCTTTACACTCTTCTGCATCTTTTTCCTATTCTTCTTTGGACAATCATGTCTTCCCCAGCTCCCTGTAAGGTTGTAATTGTTGACGAGTTTGTTCCTTCTAATGCTCCCACTAGAAGTAGAAGGGGTGGTAGGCTTCATAGTCTTGGTTCTATATCTAATCGTGGTTCCTCTTCTCAAAGTAGTGCTAGTAATCCATCTTCCTGTAGACCTAGGGCTCCTATAACCCCTAGATCTTCTTCAAGAAATAGAGGTTCAACTGAAACTGTGCGTGAACCCACAGTTGTAGAAATTGTTCCTCAAGAATTTTCCTTTGTAACTGATCCTGAAACATAAGAAACCAAGTTTCTTCCATGGCCTCCCTCAATCGTGCTGACCTTTGCCTAAGTTTGATTACTACTGGTCTTCTTTCTTTTGTTCGAAGAGGGTCATATGAAACATGATTTCCCAATTTTAGTTCCTGGTGCCAATCAGAGAATTACTTCTTACCATGCTGGTTTCTCTTTCGACTATACCTACCCTTTCACTCTAGGGTTCAAACCCCCTATTGATCCGGTGATCCTTGAGTTTTGCCGTTATTTCAACGTGTGTCTTGGCCAGACTGGCCCCATAGTATGGAGGGCTGTTGCATGCCTTCATTATTTGGCAGAACTGGTTTACGTGCCTTTTACTTTTTGGCACTTGCTTTACTTATACTCCTCCAAACTATTTCGTGAAGGTGTCTTTTCTCTTGTAGCTAGAAGTAAGAGAGTTTTTGTTAGCCCGGAAGATGATCGAGGTCGTGGCTAGTATGCTCGTTTTGTTGCTGCTCCCACTAGTAGGTTAGTGGGAGAAAAAAATATGCCTTTCCTAGAGAGATGGAATTTTGCACGTAAGTTTTTTCTTTTTTCTTTTTGAAATAACTCAAAAGATTTCGTTATAATCAAATTCTCAACTTTTCAGCATCCATGAAAGTTTTTGAAGAAATTCCCAACTTTCGTGCTTGGGTAGAAAGATGTTGACAACTGCACCTATGGAGAAGAGGTCTTGGAAGTACCTTTCTCAAAAATTTGGTTGGAAAGTGAAAACGCATGGTAATTTTTACCTTTACTGTTTCTTTCTTTCTCTCCCTTGTTTATACAAGATTTACTCATCTTTTCTCTTTTTTATTAGGGTTACCCAATCGTGGTATTAGTCCCGCATATATTCCCTTAACCAGGCTTTCCGTGAGTCTTGCTCATGAAAGAATTTTAAGTGCTTCTTCCTCTAAAAGGAAAACTGATGGAGCCTGTAGCTCAGAGGGAGAAGAAGAGCCAAAGGAGGGTTCTTTAGTGCGAAGACCTCGAGTCAGGAGACGCTTAATTTCTGATGATGAAGCCACTCCTTCTCATGATCCTCCATCGAGTTCAGTCCCCTTTAGAATTTTGGATGAGCCAGAGAGTGCTCCTTTAATGGTTTCTGATGATGATGTTGTTGACCCTCCCCCGAGTTTTGTTGATAGTTTGTTTGCTCATGGCTTCGAGGGTAATGAATCTCCCGGGCCTGTTTCCGAGGAACTGCCTCTTGCTACTCTTCCAGCTTCCGTTTCCATTATCCATCCCGTGTCTTTACCTATTGCTCCTCCTACTGCTCCTCCCGTAGTTGCGTCAACTTCATCTGCTATTCCCATGGCTGCTTCTTATGCAGAGACTGAACCCTCCAGCAACGGGATAACAATGAAAAGAATTGTTGTGGAAGTCCCAGAAGGTCGGAGCTTACTAAAGAAATCAGGTCAAGCTGATGTGTGGTTAAAGCCCTTGTTTGGTCCTGTAGAGAAGAAGAAAGCCATAGCTCCCTGACTTGGATGAATGATATTGTTCTTTCTTCTTTGAAGGTAAATTCTCAATTATACTTCCTTTCTTCAACTTTCTTATTCAAAAATATTTCTATTTTTTCCGCAAATTAATTTGATTGGCACAGAGCTCATGAAAGGATTTCTCAAGCAGAGAAGCAAGTTGTAGACTTTCGCACCGAGGCTGACAATTGGAAGGGACAATTTGAAGGTCTTCAACTGGAGAAAGAAGTTCTGGTGGAAGAAAACAATACCTATGAGCAGCAAATGAAGATGGTTGCTGCCGAATTAGCAGTTGAAAAGGCTTCTTTTATCCAAGTTGGAAAGGACAAGGATAGTCTTGAATCTTCTTTTGTTGAACAGCTTTCTAAGGCTACTGAAAAGATAAGGGGTTTGAAGGAGCTCCTTAATCAGAAAGAGGTGTATTCAGGAGAATTAGTTCAAATACCTACTCAAGATCAAGATGATCTCCGTGCCTCTACTGATAAGATTCAGTTCTTGGAGAGTTTTCATGCTACTTTGAAGCAGAAAAAGAAGAGCTGAGAGCTGAAATTAATCAATGGGAGAAGGACTATGAGATTCTCGAGGACAAATTTTCATTATATGTGAGCTGGGCCTTTTGAAACACTCGCCTTGAGACTCTAATAGAAGCCAACCATGAGGATTTTGACCTTAATGCTGAGATTGTTAAAGCTAAAGAAGCAATTGATAAAACTCAGCAATGTCAAAGCTTTTCTTCACCTAAAGACGAAGGTCTCGAAGGTGATGGAAATGGACTTGTTCCTAGTGAAGCTAATGTCCAAGCCTCTTCTTCTCAAGCTGACCCTTCTTCTCCCGTTATTGATGCTCCCGCAGATGATGCCCCTTAGTTTTTCTTGCTTTCATGTTTGTTCAACTTTTCGGAAGTTCGTTTTGTTTTTTGGAAGGTTTTTTTTTGGTTACCCCTATCTTGTTTTGGGGTTTAATGACAAACGAGTACCTCTGTTTTTCCCCAAAGTTTAATATATATGTTTCAGTTACTTTCACCATTTCTTTTTGATATCTGGGCTTTTGTTTCGCTCTTTGATATTTGAACTTTCATTTAAAAATGCTTTAATAATCCGTGATTTTGATAAACACAATTTTTTATAAAAGAGGGCCCTTTTATATAAGCGACACTGATGAAGAAGACGTCTCATCTTCATTTTGGTGTAAATATATGAAAGATGAAATAAACAAAAAGGAAACAATTTGAGGAAGTTTCATGCTTTGAACTTTCAAATAAATTTCGTATATGATTTTTTGTATTATTCGTACAATACCTTTACAACTACTTTCTTTGTAGCAGATTTTCAGATACAAAATGGGGTTTGTTATCCCGTGACGAAATTTTGGTCTTAACCTAAAAACTCTTAGGAACTTGGAGCGTATCTTGTGTCCTTCTTGCGAGTTCACACCTTCCCAAGGTTGCTTCAAGATTTTTGATTCAGGCTTGATTTTTGACTCTTAGGCTTCTTTGTCTATATGTATAGTCCCCCCCAGCGTTAGAGCTTTTAAGTATGAAATCTCGAACACTGGACTGTTCCTTCCTTTTGGTCCATTCCTGGAAAAGGAAAATACACACGGGACTTGGAGATATACGTTTAGATGATGACTGCTTAACCCCTTTTTTCCATCAGAAAAAAGTTGTAACCTAGATCGGGAATAATTCAATATTCCGCTGTCTTTGGGGTCTATATCATCATTTGGTATGGGCTAGCTTTTTGCCTATCATCTAAAATTGTTAGTAAAATTCAAAAGAACGAAGTTAAATTATATCTGAGTGATACCTGGCCATTGGTACTTCCTTTTCCTAGAAATAATACATCTTCATATGAACAATGTGATGGTAGTATGCTGCCATCCATGGTCTCCAACTTATACGTCCCTTCCAGCGATGCCTCGAACCTTATAAGGGCCTTCCCAATTTGGACTTAACTTACTCGCATTAGCCGTTTTTGTTGACCGAAACACCTTTTGAGGACGAAGTCCCCAATCTTGAAGTACCTCATATTTGCTTTCCTATTGTAATATCGTTCATTCATCTGCTTTTGAGCCGCCATCCTTATTAGCGTAGCTTCCCTCCTTTCCTCTAATAAATTCAGTCTCGCCTGCATTTCTTCTTCGTTTGCTTCCTCAGTAGCATGTTTATATCTTGTACTTGGTTCACCTATTTCAACTAGAATTAGGGCTTCAGTACCATAGACGAGTGAAAATGGAGTCTCGCCCGTTCTTCTTTTTGCTGTTGTTCGATAAGCCCATAATACTCCTGGTAACACTTCTGGCCAATTGCCTTTTAACTCCTTTAATCTTTTCTTCAAACTATTAATAATAACTTTGTTTTTTGACTCAGCTTTCCCATTAGCTAAGGGAAGGTAAGGCGCGAATGTAATCCGTTTAATATGCCAACTCCTGAAAGAACTCTATGATTTTCGTGCCTATGAATTGCGGGCCGTTGTCACACATGATTTCCTTTGGAACTCCAAAACGACAAATAATGTTTCGCCAAATAAAGTCCCTAACTTCTTTTTCTTGAACCTGTTTGAAAGCTCATGCTTCTACCCATTTTGAAAAATAATCCGTTAAACCAATAGAACCGTACCTTTCCTTTGGCTTGAGGTAACAAAACCTACGATATCCATGCCCCACTTCATGAAAGGCCATGGCGAGATAACTGAATGTAACAATTCTGCTGGAAGATGCATGTTATTGGCATATTGTTGATATTTTTCGCACTTGGCTACAAATTTTCCAGCTTCTTCTTCCATTTTTGGCCAATAGTATCCCGCTCTTATTAAAGTCTTCACCAGTGATCTTCCCCAACGTTATTTCCACAGTGCCCCTTGTGTACTGCCCTCATTACATATTCAGTTTGTGAAGGACCAAGGCACCGTGCTAAAGGTCCACCGAACATCTTTCGGTATAAGTTTCCACGAATTAAGAAATACCAGACAGCTTTTTGGCGAATTACTTGTGACTTCTTCTTATCTTCGGGCAAGATTTCGTACTGCAAAAAACTGACAAACTCATTCCTCCAATCCTAAGTTAAATTATTAAAATTTACCTCGTTCTTTTCTTGATCGAGTGCCAAATGAAACAAATGTATAACAATAACATTTTCTGCATTTGTCACTTCTGTAACAGACGCGAGATTGGCCAACACATCTTCCTCTACGTTCTCCTCCCTGGGTATTTGAACAACCATCTACGATTGAAATTGTCTGACTAATTCCTGTACCTTTTCCAGGTATTGTTGCATTCATGCCTCTCTTGCTATGTAAGTCCCCTGCATTTGGTTAACTACTGGCTGCGAATCACTTTTCATTACAATCTATTCTATTCCAAGTTCTCGTGCTAATTCCATACCTGCAATCACAGCTTCGTACTATGCTTCATTATTAGTGATAGGATAACATTTTATTGCTTGTCTTATGATTTCTCCTGACAATGGAATAATGACAATTCCTAAGCCCACTCCTTTAACATTCGAGGAACCATTAGTAAATAAAGTCCAAGTCCCAAGATTAGATATGGTAAATACATGTAACTCCTTTTCTGCCTCCGGAACTAAATTCGTGCTAAACTCTGCTACGAATCTGCTAAAACCTGCGATTTTATTGCAGTTCTGGGCTGGTATATTATATCATACTCACTGATTTCTATTTCCCACTTAGCTAGCCTACCAGATAGTTCTTGTTTATGCAATATACTGCTCAGGGAGAAAGCAGTTGTTACAGAGATAGGATGACATTGAAAATAAGGTCTTAGTTTTCTAGATGCCATAATTAGTGCTAAAGCAAGCTTTACTAGATGAGGGTATCGTGTCTCAACATCTAACAAATATTTACTAACATAATGTATTGGAGATTGTTTACCTTTATCCTCTCGTACAAGTACTGCACTTAGCGCCACTTCTGACACAACACTGTAGATAAGCAACCTTTCTTTGTCTTTCGGTTTGGCTAGCAAAGGCGGATTAGACAGATACAATTTTAAGTCCTTGAGGGCTTGTTGTCATTCATCGGTCCATTCAAATTGATTCTTCTTTTTCAATACTAAAAAGAATTTAAAACTCTTTTCTGATGATTTTGAAATAAATCTTTCCAGTGCTGCTATTCATCATGTTAATCTCTGTACTTCTTTTTGCTTATGATTATATCCGGTATTTCCTCAATAACTTTGATTTGTGCAGGATTTACTTCAATTCCCCTGTTAGAAACAAGAAAACCTAAAAGCTTACCTGAAGATACGTCAAAAGCACATTTTTCATGATTTAGCTTCATATTGTACTTGCGGAGAATCTGAAAAATGTCTGACAAATGATGGAAATGATCTCCCGCCTGTGACGATTTGACTAGCATATCATCAATGTAGACTTCCATACTTTTTCCCAAATGTTCTTGAAATATTTTAGTTACTAATCTTTGGTATGTGGCTCCAATATTTTTTAGACCAAATGGCATAACTTTGTAACTGTAAGTCCCCCTGTTTGTGATAAAGGAAGTTTTTTCTTCATCTATAAGGTCCATCTTTATCTGGTTATACCCTGAATATGCATCTAAAAACTTAACAGCTTATGTCCTGCGGTAGAATCAATTAGTTGATCTATGTGCGGCAAAGAGAGTGAATCTTTAGGACAAGCTTTATTTAAGTCAGTATAATCTACACAAACTCACCATTTCCAGTTCTTTTTTGGTACTACCATAGTATTAGCTAGCCAGTTAGGATATTTTACCTCTCGTATTGACCCAATTTTTAAAAGTTTTTGACCTCATCTTGGATCACCCGATTTTTGAAGGATCCCTGCTTCCTTTTCTTCTACTTGGCAGGTGGATATGATGGGTCCTCGTTCACTTTTTAAGTCATCACCTCTAGTGGTATACCTGGCATATCTGAATGTGACCAAGCAAAGTAATCCGAGTTAGCTTTTAAAATTTCAATTAACTTACCTTTCATTCTGTGCTTAGGTTTACTCTGATGTTAACTTTTTTGTCCAGGCAGTGTTAAAATAGCACCACCGCTTCGAGTTCTTCGATAGTTGTCTTAATATTTTCATTTTCTTCTGGCTCTTGAATAATCTTGAATCGACATCAGTTTGTGCTGGAATGCCTTCAGTTGAGGTTTGTATTGCAACATCCTCAGCTGAACTCTATAACTGTTATTCTTGCCTGGCAGCTCATTTACCGTGCTGGTAACCACTACTGAATTGATACTCCTAGAATCTTGTTGATCTCTATGTATTTGACGAATCCCCCACTGTGAATAAAATTTGATAACTTGATGCAATGTGGACAGTACATCATCCATATCGTGAATCCATGGTCTTCCTAGGATTATATTATAAGTCATATTTGCATCTGTCACTTGAAGCTTTGTATCCTTGATAACCCCTTATGCAAACGTAGCTAGCACTACTTCTCCTTTCATGATCACACTTGAATTATCAAACCCAGATAGAGTCTGTGCCTTTGGTATCACCTTGTCGTTAGCTTGCATCTCATCCACCACCCTTAGTAAAATGATATTTACGGAACTACCTGGGTCAATCAAAACTCGTTCTACGTTAGTATCGTGTACAAGTAATGATATTACCAGTGCGTCATTGTGAGGAATCATCGAGCCATCCGCATCTTCATCATCAAATGTTATGCTGTCTCCTTCCAAGGTTTGACATACTCGCTTCCCATGAGTGACTATGACTTTTGACGTCTTCTTTGCTGCTGTATAAGTCACACCATTGACCTTATCTCCCCCGATTATTACGTTAACCGTTCTTTTTGGAGATGGGGGTTTTGGGGGTTCTTGTCTATTCTTCATATATGATTGTCTACCTTTCTCACTAAACATGTCAGTCAGATAACCTTATTTCAACAAATGCTCAACCTCTCCTTGTAGTAACCTGCAATCTGTTGTTCTATGGCCGTGATCATTGTGAAATTCACACCAATAATCTGGATTTATTTTTCTCGGGTCTGACCTCATTTCTTTAGGCCACCATGCCTTATCTACCATACCTCTTAAAACAGCCACCAACTCGGGGGTACTGATATTAAAATTGTAATCTCCGATTCTCGTATGTGTGCAAGAATTGTCTCCTCGCGCATTCCGTTCCTTTCTGAATCTAGATGAGGAACCTGCATCTTTTTGCCTTGACCTTGATTCAGATCGTAAGTTTTCTTATTTGGACCGAGAATCTCGACCCGCAGGACCCATATAAGGCTCGTACTTGTTTTTTCTAGTCTTTTTTTCTTCTTTTCTGATTCTAGTCTTTTTGACCCTGCTCTTTCATCAACCATTGGCTGTGCAACCGTGTTTTCCTCTATCCGTAGCTTCGTGCTATATCTGTTATACACGTCGTTCCAAGTTGTTGCTGGAAATTCTCGCAAACTTTCCTTCACTCTCCTCGTGGTTTCTGAACTTTTCTCGTTTAGATTACTTGCAAACTCTATGACTTCCCAATTGTCAGGTACTCGTGGTAACATCATCCTTTCCTAATGGAATCTATCCACAAACGCTCTAAGCAGTTCTGTGTTTCCTTGTTTTACCTTAAAGATGTTTTCCACCATTTTTTTTTAACTTTTTGAGCTCCAGAATGTGCTTTTATAAATGAATCTGCAAGCTTAGCAAAAGAATCAATAGAGTTTTCAGGTAAGACAAAATACCACGTTAATGCTCCTTTTGTGAGTGTTTCACCAAATGTTTTGACCCAAACTGATTTGATTTCTTGCTTGCTTAAATCATTGCCTTTCACGCCAGTTGTAAACGCGGTTACGTGGTATCGTGGGTCAGTTGTTCCATCATATTTTCGAATATCGGGCATTTTAAACTTTTTAGGAATCGGCAAAGGTGTTGTACTTGGCTTCGAGGGCTGTTGTGAATATTTGTCAATATCTACTCCTTTAATCACTGGTGGTACGCCAGGTATTTGTTCTATGCGATCATTTTGCTCTTTCAGTTGTTTCTGAAAAGTTAGTACCAAACTTTGTAAACCAGAATTATTTGGTGTACCTGACCTTCCATCACAAGATTCATTGGGAGTTCCTCCACTTCCTGAATTGGCAAGCCCCGAACATGGGTTTTCTATGGTTACAATATTGTTTGGAGAAGGAGTTGGCGGTGCAATTGGCAATCCCCTAACAAAGGCTTGGAGAGCGCTGCTCAAGTGTTCTTCGATCAATTGTTTTAAGGCGTCTTGTTCGAGAATTTTCTCGTCCCTTTGATGATCATTCGTGTGTGATGTTGATCTTTCAGGTGTCCCCTCTCGGGACTGTCGAGGAGATTCTTGTGGTGAAGGGATTGGTGGAGTTCCTCCCTCATTTAAATTTAGCTGGTTATTTTCGTTGACAATTGACATGATTGGTTGTCAGAAAGAGAATTTGGAAAGTGAAAAAATTATCAGTTTTCCGGTAACGAAACGAATTTGTTTAACCAAAAAATAAGTTTCTTGATCAAAGTCTAAATTTAGAAAAAAACAGATTACTGATAGCTAGTTTTTACTTCACTTTCACAACGATATTTAAGGAAAATAATATGAATGGAAAAAGAACTAATTGATGGTCCAATTGTAAAATCAAGACAGAGAATTTCGAGAAAGAAGGAAAGTAAAGAATATGTTTCAATAGTACTTGGGATTTGTCCTTACAAATAAAATTTTGCATCCTTATATAGGAGTGTACAATAGTAACAGTTTTCCCACATAATTCGGGTTTATTATGGGTATTAATGGCATTGATTGCTCATTATCTCAAATATCTATAACTAGCGTATTTATTGTTATAAATACCCTATAACTATTCCGATTCTCCTTCCTTATTTACTTCCGGTTCATGTATCTTTCCTTCTTTTTGATCTTTATTCATTCCGCCCTCGTCTCTTCTTTGTCAACTGTTAGGCCCGGTTCTCTTTTCTGTACCGTCTCGTGAGTGTTTCTCCTCGTGCCTTCCTCTCTCAATTAATTTTTTTTTATTGAGAATGCCACTTGTCGCCATATCACTGTTCCATGTGTCATGTTATGTCAGCATTCTAACATTCCACGTGTAATGCCATTTTACCACCAATACACAACTATTGATTATCTAACTTACGACTCACACGACTTTGCATTTGCACCATATTGACCTTGCTGGAGGTTTATGAAGAAACTATGTGTGACTTAAGCTCTCGCTATGCGCGGGTCTGGGGAAGGGCTGGATCACAGGGGTCAATTATACGCAATCTTACGCTACATCGCTGTAAAATACTATTTCCACGGCTTGAACCGATGATCTCCTGATCATATGACATCAACTTTACTAGTCACTTGGCGTGACCGAACTACTTGGTGGAAAAATACTAGAATTGTTGCATCCTGTTAGACAAGAGGAAATCAAGAACTTCCTTGAATTACTGCTACATAAGGCCAAAACAGGTCAAACAGTAGATGTTGGACGAGAACTTGTAATGTTGACAAATAATGTGATTTCTAGAATGACTACGAGTACGAGGTGCTCAGGGAATGAAGATGAAGCTGGGAATATAAAGAAACTCAGTCAAGAGGCTACTGAGCTGATTGCAAAGTTCAATCCATCAGATTATATTAAAATTTTCAAGAATGTAGATTTGCAGGGATACGGGGAAAAGCTCAAGGACGTTTGCAACAAGATCGAACATAAAGAGGAATGGAAATGTAGTAAATGATCTGCTTGATATTTTACTCGTTATTTCCCAATACGAGAGCGCAAAGATGAGATTGACAAGAGAGAATATTAAGGCTTTCATTCAAGAGCACTTTTTTGAGTAAAATATTAGTACAACTTTCGGGGAAGGGCTGAGGCGGATCTAGGTTCTTAAGTCTATGGGTGCTCTACCGGATTTAACCAAATCTGGTGCTTATAAATAGTGTCAAATTTTTTTTTTTGGTCAACAATGTCAATTGATATGGGAACATTTAGTGTTTTATGAATTATTGTCAATTTTAAACCATTCAGTTCATACCATCAAAATTCAAAACAAAGAGGAAAAATAAAATGCTAATAACAATTTAATACCGTAAAATTTAAAACTTGTGCAAATTTTAGTGCGAAAAGAAATACAAAAATATCAAAAAATCTTAACATATGACTAATTCGATATATGTGAATTACTTACAGAATAAATTATATGTTGTAATAAAACATTATAGACAAAAGTCCAATAAATTTATTAAAACAAAAATATTCAAGCAAGTTATTGTGTAATTTAATATTCAGTAAAAAGCAAAAAGGGTAAAGAGAAAATTACTTGAAAGATCGCAAATAAGATTGAGGTTAGCATAAATTGGGATTAGGAAGACTAATAGATTTTAGGGGGTAAAAAAAAAAAAAAAATAAAAATAAAAAGAAAAAAAAAAAGAAAAAGAAAAAGAAAAAGAAAAAGAAAAATAAAAATAAAAAGAGGAGTGCAGGATGAGGAAATCCCAAAAGGATTCGATCCCTTGTTGTTGGGAAAGTAAAACAACCAGACAACCGGTGAACCACTTAGCTTTAGAGCTTGGGTTCCCAAAGTTAGTATTAGACCCTTTCTTTAAATTATGTACATGGAAAAACTGATTTGCTGGGAAGACCATGGGTTCACGTGAACCCTAATTTACACTGTAGATCCGCCCCTGGGGAAGAGTGTTCCGTTGACCACCCTTGGACCAACATAGTTTCGCTCCTGGCAACACTATTGGTTAACGTTTGGGCTATTCATATCATAGGGATCTAAGATATTGGGAAACTACTTTTTTCTGCTTCTGTTTCACCTCAAAAAAACTTTTTTTTTTGAAAGTTTGGCCATACACTTCAACTTTGAAAAAATAATTAAAAAAAAAAAAGTACTTTTAACTTTGAAAAAGCTTGGCGTTATTAGTAGGGAAGACCAGAATGCACCTCTAGATGTTTGAGCCAAAATCACCAAAGCGGAATGCCACAATCCAAACTAAGGGGCCGTGGCGTGGGCACTTAAGTAGGCTAACCTATTAAGTGGACCTGTTCTACATGCTCAACTCACATGATATGCATCACACCTCAATATCAATGTTATTATCTATGCAAAATAATTATTTATGAAAAATTTCAACATAATACTCGAATGCAAGCGGGTGCGGATGTATTAATACTGTATGGAAATGAATAAGTTAGACTCAGGGCTTTTTCTAACTTATGACTCAGTAAAATTAATAGACTAAGACTAATTTTTGTCGGAAGGAATGACAATCAAAGTTATATTTCAGTTATTCTATAAATTTCGACACCGCTTACAAAAATTTCTAATACGCCTATGTAAGTACAAAAAATGCTGTTTCAAAAAGGCACATGTGGATCAAACTAGCTCGCTAGTGTATCCAGTGAAACTTTTCTGTGAAACTAGTATTAATTAAGCGCATATAAAGCCAATTTTCAAGCAGGTAGTTTTCTACAATTTCCTTTCCCTTTTTCTTTTACCTTAGCAGGGCTGGAGGTTGTGGAAGTTTTGTCCTGTCCTTTAATACTGATGTGAATATTGGAAGAAGTGATATTTAGAGGCAAGACAATGATACATATATAATCAAGGAAAACGAATAACAACGAGCACGAGCATATAATTCAGGCATTAAATACATGTAAATTAGACAATGCTATAATTACTAGATTAGAAATACTAACCTCTTGAAATTGTTGCACAAATCTTCCATACAACAAGAATCCAGGGCTGCAGTCTTCTACTATATGCCTAGTAAAACCTTGGACGGATTTGTTTTGAGTGGGCAAGAACAATGCAACTCTAAAAAGTGAGTTATTGGGTGAAATTAGTCTTCCTTAAGTAGATTCTTTTTTGGCCGAAATTATGCTCCAAAAATGTGTAGGATTCAACAAGTAAAATCCTACTTTAACTCTACTGGATGACCTTTCTCCCAAGTCACTTTTTACCCAAGTTAAGTCCAGATTTTTACTAGGTATAGCAGGGACCACATAAATAATAAGAGGCTACTAATTATAGTATTAATTCGAAATCCGCATGAATTAATTCTCACTATAATTAATTGCAGTTTATTCCACTAAAAAACTGCAATTGAACTCCTCAATATGAATTTCGAAAATTCAGTAACACTTATTTTAACTCCCCATGTTAAGATCTCAAATACCAGTCAATTAAATTAAAACACTAAAAATTTAATTTAATCAACTAATTAAATCCTTTATAATTCCGCTTAAACCATTTCATGTGACGGATACAAAATCCACCGGCCAGGTATTCACATGAAGACTTATAAGTTTACATAAAGGGGTATCATCAAACTCAAAACCAAGTCATGGATTCTATCAACTAATTAATATTTTACAAATATTATTATTGTCCAATCTATTAGGCATACACTAACTGTGACTAGAGTCGTACTTTTTGATAAATTAAAACAATAAACAAATTACATTGATCATAATAATTATATCAAGATTAGGAGTATAATCTCATTTAATGAATTAGAGAAAATATTATATATATATATATATATATATATATTCAGTTAAAAAATATCTTTTCTCTACTTGGTCCGTTCAATATATACTAAGTATACTAGCACAAGAAGTCGAAGTAAAACCTCCCATAATCAAGACAAATTATCCTATAATCTTGTGCTACAATCATCAAGATATTTTGTCCAATAATATCTTTGATCGTGAACATAGTTTATTAATTATGAGAACCGACAATTTAATCTACTGTGCATGAGCTAAGACTCCATACACTAAATTGTCTATTTCATAACTAAAAGGACACACATGTAACGAATGATGTATTTAAAATAGTACTTTATTGAATTGAATAAATTAAATAAATAAGTATTCCATAAAGAATAAAAATAAAATACTATGTCTAAACCGCATGGTTAATAATATATCCCAACAATCTCCCACTTAGACTCATAACCATGTATCTACTACTCTATTACCCATTCCTTCTACATGCTTGTCAAAAATATTCTGTGTCAAGCTCTTTATAAACGGGTCTGCCAAATTTTCCTCTGACGCAATCTTCTGCACTTTTGCATCACCTCTCTGAGTTATGTCATGAACTAAGTGATATTTACGCTCAATATGCTTGCTCCTTTTATGGCTTCTTGGTTCCTTCGAGTTTGCAACTGCACCACTATTGTCACAATAAAGTACAATTGGTGCTTGAACTGAAGGAACTACATTAAGCTCTTTTAGAAAGTTCCTGAGCTAAATGACCTCTTTAGCTGCCTCAGATGCAGCCACATATTCGGCTTCCATGGTGGAATCGGCAACACATGATTTGCTTGATGATCCTCCAACTTATGGATCCACCTCCTAAGGTAAAAACATATCCTGAGATAGATTTTCTAGTATCTCTATCTGATTGGAAATCTGAATCAGTATAGCCAATGGGTGCAAGATCACCTGAGTGATACACCAACATATAATCCGTAGTATTTTTCAAGTACTTGATTATATGCTTAACAACAGTCTAGTGTTCTCATCCAGGGTTAGACTGAAATCTACTAACCATGCCAACATCAAAGCTGATATCAGGTCTAGTACATAGCATAACATACATGAGACTCCCTATAGCAGAAGCATAAGGGACCGCCTTCATCTTTTCTATCTCATCAGTCATTTTTGGGGGACTGATCTTTTGATAGAGAAATTCCATGTCTAAAAGGGAGAAAACCTTTCTTGGAATCTTGCATGCTAAACCTGGTGAGAATAGTATCAATATAAAGTGCTTGGGATAAGCCTAATATCCTTCGCTTGCGTTCTCGCATGAGCTTGATCCCAAGGATATGTGCCGCCTATCCCGAATCTTTCATATCGAAACATGAGGACAACCATTCCTTTACTGAATTCAACATGCTCACATTATTTTCTATGAGAAAAATATCATCTATGTATAAAACCAAAAATGTTACTTTATCTCCATCCCACTTCTTATAGACACAAGACTCATTTTCACATTGATCAAAACCGAAGGTTTTAATCGATGCGTCAAAACAAGTGTTCCATGCTCTAGAAGCTTGTTTCAATCCATAAATGGATTTCTTTAATTTACACAACATGTGCTCATTGCCACTTTTTATGAAACCAACTGGTTGTTCCATTTAGATGCACTCATCAAGACTTCCATTTAGAAAAGTCGTCTTGACATCCATTTGCCAAATCTCATAATCGTAATGAGCAGCAACGGATAAGAGAATCCTAATAGATTTAAGCATGGCTATTGGCGAAAATGTTTCCTCATAATCAATCCCTTCTTTTTGAGTAAACCCTTTTGCAACAAGCCTAGCTTTAAAAGTTTGCACTTTTTCATCCATTCCTATATTTTTATTATAGATCCATCTATAACCAATGGGTTTGACTCCAGTAGGTGGTTCTACAAGATCCCAGATTTGATTGGAGTACATGGACTCAATTTCAGATTTCATAGCAGCAACCCATTTATCAGCATCTGTATCCTGTAGTGCTTCGTCGTAATTAATAGGTTCCGTGTTGTGATCTTCAGGGATTCTATCATAAGATTCTCCCAAGAGCGCAAAACGGAGAGGTTTTCTTATAATTCTCCCACTACGACTAGTTACTACAGGTGTAGTATTTTGTTGTTGAATTACAACATCATTTTCTGGAACTGAAGAATCAATGTTATCCTCCACACCTTGTGGTGCTGGGATATCATTAACTTCTTCCTGGAGTGCAGGCTGCACAACAATTTCAGGTTGCTCAACAATTTGAGGTTGCTCAACATTACTCCCACTACTTTGGGGTAGTGAGATGTCAGGCAATTGCTCTTATGCATTCTGCTGCCTATTGAAATTTCTCCCACTATGATGATGCAGTGGCATGTCAATACTGGCTTTCGAGATACGTTCCATAGATGAGTTATTAGTTACTCCATTACTTAATTCCTGTAAAACTAGTTTACTTCTAGGAATATGGTTCATTAAATAGTCCTCTTCTAAAAATATGACATTTGTCGTAACAATTATGTAACGACCCGGTCGGTCGTTTTGAGAGTTAGAACCCCGATCCTCTAATAACTTCTTCTCCCATGTTTATTTATGTTATTGAAACTTGTCGGAGTATTGAGTGGTAAAACTTCAGAGTGATTTTGGACACATAGTCCTTAAAGGTGAATTTTAGCCTTTGAAATCAGGCTGTAGCTAGAGTTATGTGAAGATGGATCCGGAATGGAATTCTGTCAACTCCTTAGCTCCGTTGGGTAATTACGGGATTAGGAGCGTGTTCGGAATGTGTTTTCGAGGTCAGTTGTAGATTTAGGCTTGAATTGGCGAAAATTAGAATTTCGGCGATTTCGGCCGATAGGTGAAATTTTGATATCGGACTCGGAATGGAATTCCGAAAGCGACAACAAGTCCGTAATGTCATTTATGAACTGTGTGAAAAATTTGAGGTCATTCGGATGAGTTTTGATGTGTTTCGGCATCGGGTGTGAATTTTGGAAATTTCCTAAGTTCTTAGGCTTGCATCCATGCATAATTGATGATTTTGATGTTATGATATGAGTTTTGAAGGCTCGACTAAGTTTGAATGAAGTATTAGGACTGGTTGGTAAGTTCGATTGAAGTCCCGAGGGTCTCGGGGGTGTTTTGGAGGCTCAACAGCTGATTTTGGAACTTGGAACACAGCTGAACCATTGCTGGTTCTGGTGTTCCGCACCTGCGGATGGGAAAACCCCAGATGCGGACACGTAGGTGAGGATTTGGGGCTTGCAGATGCAGAATTTAGACAGGGGCTGCTAGTGGTCGTAGGTGCGGTCTGTGTTCCGCAGGTTCTGGACCGCAGATGCGGCCAAGTGACCGCAAGTGCGGCCCCAACCCTGTTAAGTGAATTTCCGCACCTGTGATGGATTCTCCGCAGGTGCGGTCCAAGAGTCATAGGTGCGGTATGCCTGGGCTGTTTATAAAAAATTCCGAGGGTTTGAAATTCAAAACTTCAAAAATTATTTAGAGCTCGGGTTTTGGCAATTTTCAGTGGGTTTCGAAGAGGAGATTCATAGGTAATATTTCCTAACATTAATTCACTTGTATACCATTAATATCTATCAATTTCCTCAATATAATCAATGAATTTGGATAAAAAACTATGAAATTGGGATGAAACTTCCCCAAGTAGAAATCTGAGGATTTAGGGAGATTTAGACGTCGGATTTTAATGATTCTTGTTCGAGTGAGTTCGTGAGTGAATGGGTGTTCGGAGTTTGTAATTTTATCCATTTCCGAGACGTGGGCCCGGGGGACCTTTCGGGCGAATTTCCTAATGTCGCGTATTAGCTTCGAACTTATTAGTTATTTTGTTTCCTTGAAATGATATTTACACTATGCAATCAAATTGACTAGATTTGGGCCACTCGGAGTTGAATACTCATGGCAAGAGCGTGGTATTGAGTTGATTAGCGCAGTCAAAGTAAGTGGCTTGCCTAACTCTGTGTTGGAATTCCCCTTAGGCATTTTCATACTGATTTTGTTAAGTGGACGCGATGTACGTGAGGTGACGAGTGCGTACACGGGTCATTGTTGCTAAAATTCCACTTTTCCTTCCATGGCATCACTCATTTTCATTCCTATATTACTGTTTCATGTCTTAACTGAGTAGTTAGCTTAAGAATAAGCATGCCTATCTATCCTTACTTGATTTCCTCTTATTTGCTACTAGTTGCACCATGCTTAGGTAGTCTTACTTTAGTCTTGCATGTTGTTTTTCCTAATCTGTTTAATTAAGCCGTATCCGACATACTTCTGCATTGAATATTTAAACTGGGTCTACGGACCGAGATCCGGGAGCTTTCCCCCCTGTACTGCATAGCATATTTAAATTGGGACTACGGATTGAGATCCGGGAGCTTTCCCTTTGTACTGCATTGCATATTTACTGTTGAGATATATGCTGTACTGAGCCGAGGGCTCTCTTTCTGTTATTAATTCTTCCAGTTTCCATTAATCCTGTTTATCATTGCTTATCTATATTCCACTGTTTAAATGTATAACTGACTTGTTTTAACACTCAGTAGAGCCTCAACCTGACTCGTCACTACTTGACTGGGGTTAGGCTTGACACTTACTGAGTACCGAATGTGGAGTACTCACGCCCTTTCCTGCGCATGTTTTCCCCATATGCAGATTCAGGTACCAGTGCACCGTACAGTGGTTAGGCGTATCTTAGTATCTGCTTAGGAGACCGCGAGGTAATTCTACCGCGTCCGCAGGATCTCACGAGTCCCCTTCCTACTCTAGTGTAGATATAGTAGATATATAGATACATTTTCCATATTCCTTTGTATAGAGCTACAGTAGTTCATAGTTTGTGACTTTGTGATGTTCCGGGGTTTGGGAAAGTAAAAGCTGTAAATGCCGAGCGGCTAAATTTTATAGTATTGCTTCTTCTTTACTGTTTCTATTATTGTTTTGTCTTATTTTCTGCAAATTTTAGGGTTACCTAGTCTTAAAGACTAGGTGTCGTCACGAGATCGTTCGGAGGGTAATTCGGGTCGTGACAAGTTGGTATCAGAGCGTCTAGGTTCATAGGAGTCATAAGTCACAAGCCGGTTTAGAGTCTCGCAGATCGGTGCGGACACGTCCGTATCTATGACTAGGCTCCCGTGCCTCAAGTCAGAGCCACTAGAGGCAGGGGCCGGGGCAGAGGACGAGCACACGGTGCAGCCCGAGCACCGGCTAGAGCAGAGGCAGAGGAGCCCTAACAGCCACAGTTGGCGGGGCACATGAGGTCCCTACTATTACTCCAGCCCTCCAGGAGACATTGGATCAGTTCTTGAGTGCCTCTAGTACTCTGTCTCAGGCATGAATATTTCCGATAGCTCCAGCTACATCCCAGGCCGGGGGAGGGATACAGACTACTGCAACCCGTACTCCTGAGCAGAGGGTCCATATTGGGTAGGTTTCCAGAGTATATTACTATGCCCCCAACAACTGCAGCTCAACATGAGGCTAGGGTAGTTGTACCTGAGGAAGAGTAGCTCCGACTTGAGAGGTACAAGAAGTACCACCCACCTGAGTTCAGAGGATTAGCTTCAGATGACGCTCTGGGTTTTCTTGAAGAGTGTCATCGCATTCTCCGCACTATGGGTATCGTGGAGACGAGTGGGGTTTCTTTCACTGCTTTCCAGCTGAGGGGAGCAACTTATCAGTGGTGGCATGCTTTTGAGCTGAGTAGTCCGGACGAGGCAGCCTCACTTACTTGGGCTCAATTCTCCGAGATGTTTTTACTTGAGTTTGTTCCTTAGAGCCTCAAGGATGCTTGGTGTGCAGAGTTTGAGCAGCTACGCCAGGGTGCAGTCCGTTACAATGATTTGGCTCATCATTCACCAGTTTTGGTTGTCACTGTCAGAGAGAGGGTTCGACGCTTTATTGGGGGACTCCACCAGTATTCAGACTAGCATGGACAGAGAGCTGGAGATAGATATCACTTACCAGCAGGCCGTGAGTATTTCCTGGAGGATTGAGAGTATGTTAGCCCGGGACAGGGAGGAGAGAGAGGCCAAGAGGTCTCGAGAGACTGGTCATTTTTCGGGAGTTCGTGCACCAGCTGCACGCTATGGTAGGGGTTTTGTGAGTCGCACCATTCATTCGGCCCTTCCAGCAGCCAGTGGTATTCCAGCTCCTCCTAGACCTCAGGAGCCTTATTATGCACCACAAGTATCTTATGTGCCTTCTGCTCGAGGTGCTATCACTGGCCAGTCCAGCAGGCCAGTTCAGAGTCAGTAGCAGCCGCCACATCCTCCGAGGGGTTGTTTTTGATGTGGTGACCCTCGTCATGTGAACAGAGATTTCCTCAGAGCTAGGAGGGGTGCACCACCTCAG
This sequence comes from Nicotiana paniculata, assembly GCA_005239505.1. Taxonomy (NCBI): domain Eukaryota; kingdom Viridiplantae; phylum Streptophyta; class Magnoliopsida; order Solanales; family Solanaceae; genus Nicotiana; species Nicotiana paniculata. Next base: position 29,994 of record MDKI01173256.1, read on the forward strand.
ACTTATCAGGTTCCACGTCTTCCACCAGGTCCTCCAGTTATTCTTCCAGCCCCAGCTGCTACCCCACCTTCTCAGACAGCTCGAGGTGGAGGTCGGGGAGGTCGAGGTCGCCCTAGAGGGGGAGGCCAGGCCAGATATTATGCTCTCCCAGCCCGCTCAGAGGCAGTTGCTTCAGATTTGGTCATCACATGTATTGTCCCTGTTTGTCATATGGATGCATCCGTGTTATTTGATCCAGGTTCTACGTACTCATATGTATCTTCTTACTTTGCTTCACATTCGGGGATATCTCGGGATTCTTTGAGTTCCCCCATATATGTTTCTACTCTTATGGGAGATTCTCTTGTTGTGAACCGCGTATATCGGTCGTGCTTGATTGTTATTAGTGGTTTTGAGACTAGGGCTGACTTACTATTACTCAGCATGGTAGATTTCGATGTTATTTTGGGTATGGACTGGCTGTCTCCCTACTATGCTATTCTTGATTTTCACGCTAATATCGTGACGCTGGCTATGCCAGGATTACCGAGGTTAGAGTGGAGAGGTTACTTAGAGTATACTCCCCGCAGAGTCATTTCTTTTCTTAAGGCTCAGCAGATGCTCGAGAAGGGGTGTGATGCGTATTTGGCTTATGTGAGAGATGTTAGTGTTGAGACCCTTACAGTTGAGTCAGTTCCAGTTGTCAGGGACTATCCTGATGTATTTCCAGCTGATCTTCCAGGTATGCCGCCCGATAGAGACATTGATTTCGGCATTGACTTGTTGCCGGACACTTAACCCATTTCCATTCCTCCCTATCACATGGCTACTCCTAAGTTAAAATAGTTGAAAGATCAGTTGCAGGAGTTGCTTGACAAAGGTTTTATCAGGACCAGTGTATCACCTTGGGGTGCTCCGGTGTTGTTTGTGAAGAAAAAGGATGGTTCGATGTGTATGTGTATTGACTACCGGCAGCTGAATAAGGTGACCGTGAAGAATAGGTACCCATTGCCTCACATTGATGATCTGTTTGACCAGTTACAGGGTTCTATGGTGTTCTCCAAGATTGATCTACGTTCGGGTTATCATCAATTGAAGATTCGGGAGATGGATATCCCGAAGACTGCCTTCAGGACCAGATATGTCCACTCTGAGTTCCTTGTTATGTCATTTGGGCTGACGAATGCCCCAGCAACCTTCATGCACCTGATGCACAGTGTATTTCGGCCTTATCTTGATACTTTTGTCATCGTGTTCATTGATGATATTCTGGTATATTCTCGATCCCAGGAAGATCATGAGCAGCACTTGAGGACCGTGCTTCAAACTTTGAGACAAAAGGAGTTGTATGCCAATTTTTCTAAGTGTGAATTTTGGCTTGATTCTATGGCATTCCTAGGCCATGTGGTATCTTCGAATGGGATCAAGGTAGACTCGAAGAAGGTAGAGGAGGTGCAGAGTTGTCCTAGACCGTGTTCAGCTACTGAGATCCGCAGTTTCCTCAGTTTGGCTGGGTACTCCGTTTTGTGGAGGGATTTTCATCCATTTCAGCGCCCATGACCAAACTGACCCATAAGGGTTCCCCTTTCATATGGACTGAGGAGTGTGAGGAGAGCTTTCAGAAGCTCAAGACAGCCCTGACTACAACTCCTGTGTTGGTATTGCTTACAGGTTCAGGTTCCTATACAGTCTATTGTGATGCTTCGAGGATTGGCCTGGGAGCGGTGTTGATGCAGGACGGTAGGGTGATTGCCTACGCGTCCAGACAGTTGAAGGTTCATGAGAAAAACTATCCAGTTCATGATCTCGAGTTGGCAGCGATTGTTTACGCCCTGAAGATATGGCGTCATTATTTATATGGTGTTCCCTGAGAGATATTAACGGATCACCGGAGTTTGCAGCACATATTCAGGCAGAAGGATCTCAATTTGCGCCAGTGTAGGTGGTTGGAGTTTCTAAAGGACTATGACATCACTATACTATACCATCCGGGAAAGGCCAATGTGGTGGCCGACGCCTTGAGTCACCGGGCGGAGAGTTTGGGGTGTTTGGGATATCTTCATGCAGCTGAGAGGCCTCTAGCCTTAGATGTTCAGTCCTTAGCCAGTTAGTTCGTGAGATTGAATGTTTCTGATTCTTGCCGGGTGTTAGCTTGTATGGTTGCTCAGTCTTCTCTTTATGAATGTATCAGAGAGCGCCAATATGATGATCCCCTCCTTCTGGTTCTTCAGGAAAGGGTCCGGCGGGGTGATGCCAGGGACGTGGCTATAGGTGATGATGGCGTGATGAGGATGCAGGGTTGTATCTGTGTGCCAAATGTGGATGGGCTTCGGGAGTTGATTCTTGAGGAGACCCATAATTCGCGGTATTCCATCCATCCGGGTACCGCAAAGATGTACTAGGATCTGAGACAACACTATTGGTGGCGAAGGATGAAGAAGGATATAGTGGAGTTTGTAGCCAAATGTCTCAACTGTCAGCAAGTCAAATGTGAGCATTAGAGACCGGGAGGGTTACTTCAGCAGATTGAGCTTCCAGAGTGTAAGTGGGAGCGGATCACCATGGACTTTGTGGTTGGACTTCCTCGGACTTTGAGGAAGCATGATGCTATTTGGGTGATTGTGGATCGGCTAACCAAATCAACCCATTTCATTCCAGTGCTGACTACATATTCATCTGAGAGGTTGGCTGAGATTTATATCAGAGAGATTATTCGCCTCCACGGTATCCCAGTATCTATCATTTCAGACAGAGTTACACAATTCACTTCATGGTTCTGGAGAGCCGTTCAGCAGGAGTTAGGCACCAGGGTAGAGTTGAGTACAACTTTTCACCCTTAGACAGACGGGCTGTCCGAGTGCACGATTCAGATTCTCGAGGATATGCTCTGTGCCTGTGTGATAGATTTTGGAGGGTCATGGGATCGATACTTGCCTCTTGCACAGTTTTCTTATAATAACAGCTACCAGTCCAACATTCAGATGGTGCCGTATGAGGCTTTGTATGGTAGGTGGTGCAGGTCTCAAGTGGGATGGTTTGAGCCGGGAGAGGCCCGATTGTTGGGTACAGACTTGGTTCAGGATGCCCTGTACAAGGTGAAGGTGATTTAGGAGAGACTTTGCACAGCTCAGTCCAGGTAGAAGAGTTATGCGGACCAGAAGGTTCGTGACTTGGCATATATGGCTGGTGATCGGGTTTTGCTTCGGGTATCGCCTATGAAGGGTGTCATGAGATTCGGGAAGAAGGGTAAGATGAGTCCGAGGTTCATTGGCCCTTTTGAGGTGTTGCAGCGGGTTGGGGAGGTTTCTTATGAGTTGGATTTTCCTCCCAACCTAGCAGGAGTTCATTCGGTATTCCACGTGTCCATGCTCCGGAATTATCACGGTGATCTGACTCATGTTTTGGGTTTCAGCTCAGTCCAGTTGGACAAGGATCTATCATATGTTGAGGATCCTATAGCTATATTGGACAGACATGTCAGAAGGCTCAGGTTGAAGAATATTGCCTCAGTCAAGGTTCAAGGGAGGGGTCATCCGGTCGAGGAGGCAACCTGGGAGACCGAGCAGGATATGCTAGTCAGTACCCTCATCTTTTCAGAGCTTCAGGTATGTCTCTATACTCGTTTGAGGATGAACAATTTTCTTAAGAGAGGGAGAATGTAACGACCTGGTCGGTCATTTTGAGAGTTAGCGCCCCGATCCCCTAATAACTGCTTCTCCCATGTCTATTTATGTTATTGAAACTTGTAGGAGTATTGAGTGGTAAAAATTCGGAGTGATTTTGGACACATAGTCCTGAAAGGTGGATTTTAGCCTTTGAAATCAGTTCGTAGCTAGAGTTGTGTGAAGACGGATCCGGAATGGAATTCCGTTGACTCCGTTAGCTCCGTTGGGTGATTCCGGGGTTAGGAGCGTGTTCGGAATGTGTTTTCGAGATCAGTTGTAGATTTAGGCTTGAATTGGCGAAAGTTAGAATTTCGGCGATTTCGGCCGATAGGTGAAATTTTGATATCAGACTCGGAATGGAATTCCTAAAGCGACAGCAGGTCCGTAATGTCATTATGACATGTGTGCAAAATTTGAGGTCATTAAGATGAGTTTTGACGTGCTTCGGCATCTGATGTGAATTTTGGAAATTTCATAAGTTCTTAGGCTTGAATCCATGCATAATTGATGATTTTGATGTTATGATATGTGTTTTGAAGGCTCGACTAAGTTTGAATGAAGTATTAGGACTGGTTGGTAATTTTGGTTGAGATCTCGGGGGTCTCGGGGGTGTTTTGGAGGCTCAACGGGTGATTTTGGAACTTGGAACACAGCTGAACCGTTGTTGGTTCTAGTGTACCGCACCTGCGGATGGGGAAACCGCAGGCGCGGACACGCAGGTGCAAATTTGGGGCTCGCAGATGCGGAACTTAGGCAAGGGCTGCCAGTGGTTGCAGGTGCGGTCTGTGTTCCGCAGGTGCGGGATCGCATATGCGGCCAAGTGACCGCAGGTGCGGCCCCAGCCCTGTTAAGTGACTTTCCGCACGTGCGATGGATTCTCCGCAGGTGCGGTATCCCTAGGTTGTTTATACAAAATTCCAAGGGTTTGAAGTTCATAACTCCAAAAACAATTTAGAGCTTGGGTTTTGGCGATTTTCAGTGGGTTTCGAAGAAGAGATTCATAGGTAACGTTTCCTAACCTTAATTCACTTGTATACCATTAATCTCTATCAATTTCCTCAATATAATAAATGAATTTGGATGAAAAATCATGAAATTGGGATGAAACTTCCCCAAGTATAAAATCTAAGGATTTAGGCAGATTTAGACGTTGGATTTTGATGACTCTTGTTCGAGTGAGTTCGTGAGTGAATGGGTGTTCGAAATTTGTAATTTTTATCCATTTCCGAGACGTGGGCCCGGGGGACTTTTCGGGCGAATTTCCTAATTTCACTTATTAGCTTCGAACTTATTAGTTATTTTGTTTCCTTGAAATGATATTTACACTATGCAATCGAATTGACTAGATTTGGGCCACTCGGAGTTGGATACTCGTGGCAAGAGAGTGGTATTGAGTTGATTAGCGCAGTCAAAGTAAGTGGCTTGCCTAACTCTGTGTTGGGGACTTCCCCTTAGGCATTTTCATACTGATTTTGTTACGTGGACTCCGTGTACGTGAGGTGACGAGTGTGTACACGGGTCATTGTTGCTAAAATTCCACTTTTCCTTCCATGGAATCACTCATTTTCATTCCTATATTACTGTTTCCTGTCTTAACTGAGTAGTTAGCTTAAGAATAAGCATGCCTACCTGTCCTTACTTGATTTCCTCTTATTTGCTACTAGTTGCACCATGCTTAGGTAGTTTTACTTTATTCTTGCCTGTTGTTTTTCCTGAACTGTTTAATTAAGCCGTATCCGACATACTTCTGCATTGCATATTTAAATTGGGACTACGGACCGAGATCCGGGAGCTTTCCCCCCTGTACTACATAGCATATTTAAATTGGGACTACGAACTGAGATCTGGGAGCTTTCCCGTGTACTGCATTGCATATTTAAATTGGGACTATTGTATTGGTAAAAAAAAGTTTCACACGTAAGCCAACTTTTGACAGCTCAGCCAGTCACGTGGACACAGGAAAATGCGACAGCTGGATGTGATTCTTTGAAGAGGTACGGAACAAAGAGGCACGATTCAGTAAACCTTCGAGCTTATCAGCCACGAGAAACTCAACCTGATTAAAACATGGGAGAGGCATGGTTAGAATGAATCTAGACAAAGCTACGGGCAAATTCAAAGACCCACATTGATTACTCGAACGTTATGTAACCGTACCCCAATTACCGTTATCCTTTGTAACGCCTCATTAATGTCATAATTAGTCAGTAATGAGAAACCATAGCAAGAGTTGTACGTAATAAGAATCTCCTATATAAGGGAGGGGAATACAACTTGGAAAGGCATTTGATTCTCGAATATAATTGACTTCACTTTTCTATATATCTGCGATATTGTCTGTTATTCATTTTTCTCTTTTTCCTTGATTATCAGTAACCTGTGTTCATCTTAAAAATAACTTTAGTAAAAGGGTCTAATTCTTTGGTTAAACAACTACGGACCGAGATCCGGGAGCTTTCCCCATGTAATGCATAGCATATTTAAATTGGGACTACGGACTGAGATCCGGGAGCTTTCCCCTTGTACTGCATTGCATATTTATTGTTGAGATATATGCTGTACTGAGCCGAGGGCTCTCTTTCTGTTATTAATTTTTCCAGTTTCCATTAATCCTGTTTATCATTGCTTATCTATATTCCACTATTTAAATGTATAACTGACTTGTTTTAACACTCAGTAGAGCCTCAACCTGACCTCGTCACTACTTGATTGGGGTTAGGCTTGGCACTTACTGAGTACCGAATGTGGAGTACTCACGCCCTTTCCTGCGCATGTTTTCCCCATGCGCAGATCCAGGTACCAGTGCACCGTAGTGTGGCTAGGCGTATCTTAGTATCTGCTTAGGAGACCGCGAGGTAATTCTGCCACGTCCGCAGGATCTCACGAGTCCCCTTCCTACTCTAGTATAGATATAGGAGATATATAGATACATTTTCCTTATTCCTTTGTATAGAGCTACAGTAGTTCAGAGTTTGTGACTTTGTGATGTTCCGGGTTTTGGGAAAGTAAAAGCTGTAAATGCTGAGCGGCTAAATTTTACAGTATTGCTTCTTATTTACTGTTTCTATTATTGTTTTGTCTTATTTTTCGCAAATTTTAGGCTTACCTAGTCGTAAAGACTAGGTGCCATCACGAGACCATTCGGAGGGTAATTCGGGTCGTGACAAATTACCTTCTTTTCTTTGGGACAATAAAATAAACATCCTTTAGTTACTTTTGGATATCCACTAAAAATGCATACTTATGTCCTTGATTCCAATTTATCCGATTTCCCTTTCAACACATGTGTTGGACAACCCCAAACCCGAATGTGCCGTAAACTTGGCTTGCGCCCAGTCCACAATTATATTGGAGTTGAAGGTACTAACTTTGAAGGAACCAAATTTAGAATGTAATTTGTTGTTTCTAAAGCTTATCCCCAAAAGGAAGAAGGCAAATCGGAATAACTTAACATTGATTTAACCATTTTCATAAGCGTCCTATTTCTTCTTTTTGCCACACCATATTGTTGTGGTGTTCTTTGAGCAGACAATTGAGATGTAATTCCAGAATCTGATAAGTGTTTAATGAATTCTGCAGAGAGGTATTCACCACCACGATAGGATCACAATATTTTGATATATTTATCATGTCGTTTCTGCGTTTCCGTCTTAAATTCCTTGAATTTCTCAAAAGCATTCAGACTTACGGCGCAACAGATAAATATATCGATATTTTGAGTAATCATCTGTGAAAGTCACAAAATACTCAAAACCATCTCGTGCTTGTATATTCATAGGGCCACACAAATCAGAATGAATTAATTCTAACTTATTGCTGGCTCTATTTCCTTTTGAGGAAAAATGTCTCTTGGTCATTTTACCTTCTAAACAGGATTCGCAGGTTGGTAGTGACTCCACTTTCAATGAACTCAAAGGTCCAATAGAGACCAATCTCAAAATCCTATTTAGATTTATATGACCTAGACATAACTGCCATAAATAAGTTTGGCTCAATTCAGAAATACGTTTTCTTTTATGTGGCAGATTAATGTTGTTTAATTCTTTTGGTTGTTGTAGCACATGAGGAGGAGATATATCAATAATGAAAAGGTCATGTACTCTAGCAACAGTTTAGATAAAACGTTTATTAAACTTAATAACAACAAAGTTATTGGCAAAATAAACATTATAACCAGCAACCATTATTTTCGAAACCGAAATCAAATTCATTCTAATAGAAGGTACATAGAGATCATATTTCAAAACTAAATATCTATCACTACTAAACGAAACTCTAATATCTCCTAATGCTAAAGCTGGTGCTGGCTCGCCATTGGCTTGGAAAACGCAGATTTCATTCTCACTTAGCCGTCGCATTGCCTGAAACCCCTGCAAAGTAGTGCAGATATGATTAGTGGCTCCTGAATCTACATACCAAAACATGGTAGAGACAGCCGCTAAACAAGTTTCAACTACATTTAAATTCGAATTACCTTGCTTATTCAACTTTTCCAGATAGGCAGGGCATTGCTTTTTGTGATGCTCAGGTTGCTTGCAATTACAGCACTTTCCTTTGGGTTTTTTCACACCAGCCGCACCTTCGGTTGCCAAGACCTTTTGAGCCTTTTTTTTTACCGTCTTTCAACTTAGAAACTGAAGCTTTCTCAACATTGAGTGCCACAACAGGAGCTTGCTGTTTGATAATAGATTCTGCCGTTTGCAGCTCATTCAACAATTTCGCCAGTGACAAATCCATTTTGTTCATGTTATAGTCAAGCGAAATTGGTGTTCAAAAGGGCTTTCATAACAGTCTTCTTAGCCGCCCGATTTTGCTCACGGAGCATCACTTTGAGACTGTTGAGCATGTCGTAAGCAGACCCCATAGGCTGATGCTGATGTTGCAAAACATTCGTCATAAAGGCAAGAATGTAACATCGCGCCATCTCATCAGCCTTGACCCATTTGTTATAGGCCTTAACCCAATCATCAGTAGCATTTTCAGATTTTTATGGGCACTCATCAGTGATTACAAATTTATAACCTTCAGCAGTTAGGACAATATTAAGGTTTCTTTTTCAGTGAACATAATCCGGTCCTTCTAACTTGTTTTGGTTCAAAATTGAGGTAAGTGGGTTGAATGAAGACATGGTTAATCTGAGAGATATTCACATTAAATAGATCATTAGTTATGTATTTAGAATAATTAAATTCAAAATAACACATTACACATATAACCATGCTCATTGAACAGTTAGATTCGTTAGGAAAACTTAACTATTCTTGCAAAATATATGAGTTATGTAAGATATATACCCCATAAATTAAAACAGGACCAACTCAGATGGAGAGTAAACTGTTAGTTTAAGATAGGTAAATATCACTTTTATAAACTCTAGTTTTTATTGAATCAACATGTAATTCAGTTGGAGAGTTAATACAAGTAATCAAAATAACTAGAGGCAAAACTATAGTAATCATCTATAATGAACTTATCCGATGTGGAAGAAGACCTCTGTCAACATATAAATTGATTATATTACTGTAAAACATGATTGAAAATCATGAGAATTGAACCCTACCATCACTTATTTCTTTTATTTTAACTCCCCATGTTAAGATCTCAAATACCAGTCAATTAAATTAAATCACTGAAAATTTAATTTAATCAACTAATTAAATCCTTTATAATTCCGCTTAAACCATTTCATGTGACAGATACAAAATTCACCGGCCGGGTTTTCACATGAAAGCTTATAATCTTACATAAGGGGTATCGTCAAACACAAAATCGAATCATGGATTCTATCAACTAATTATTATTCACAAATATTATTCGTTATTGTCCAATCTATTAGGCATACACTAACTCTGAATAGAGTTGCACCTTTTGATAAATCAAAACAATAAACAAATTACATCGATCATAATAATTATATCAAGATTAGGAGTATAAGCTCGTTTAATGAGTTAGAGAAAATATTTTATATATATATTCAGTACAAAAAATCTTTTCTCTACTTGGTCCGTTCAATATACACTAAGTATACTAGCACAAGAAGTCGGAGTAAAACCTCCCATAATCAAGACAAATTATCCTATAATCTTGTGCTACAATCATCAAGATATTTTGTCCAATAATATCTTTGATCATGAACATAGTTTATTAATTATGAGAACCGACAATTTAATCTATTGTGCATGAGCTAAGACTCCATACACTAAATTGTCTACTTCATAACTAAAAGGACACACATGTAACAAATGATCTATTTAAAATAGTACTTTATTGAATTGAATAATTAAATAAATAATTATTCCATAAAGAATATAAATAAAATACTATGTCTAAACCGCATGGTTAATAGTATATTCCAACACCTCCGTCCAAATTTATGTGAACTTGTTTGACCGAGCATGAAGTAGAACTTGTGGTTCTAAACAAGTCATAATATTTGTGACACTATAGTTTTTTTGAAACTTGTGGTGTTAACCTTGTTAGAGTGTTTTGTGTGGCCATAAAAACTTCTCATTAAGGGTGTTGAAAGTTTAAGTTAAGTTGTTTCCAAATTCAGAAAGAGGTAATTCTTTTCTGAATGGGCTAAAAAGAAAATAAGTTTACATAAACTGGAATGAAGGTAGTACCCAATGGCGAGCCACATGTACTTAAGGGGTATCAACCGACACCCCTTTGTCGAAAAATTACACTGTGTAATTAGGTAATTTTTATAAAATATGTATATATACTATGTGTCGATACCCCTTGACTTTTTGGTGAGTTTATTTCTTTATATTTTGGACTCTCTTGAGAAAATTCTGACTCGCCACTTATAGTACTAGTGTTCAAATAGCTGAAATATTGCAATTTGCATGGTGAGTCAATGTGAGACCAAGTATGGTAGAGATATTATCTACATCATCCTCTGCCTACGCAGCGTACATACATATATATATATATATATATATATATATATATATATATATATATATATATATATATATATATATATATATATATATATATATATATATATATATATATATATTATTTTTTATGATTCTTCAAGTTCTCTTAAGAAGCTGAAAAAATCTGTATTTTTTCAGAGGTCTAGGACTGAAATTTGTTGTTTTGTAAGTGGCTTGAGGAATTAATTTGCGGTATGTAGTCTATCAATTGCATGTTACTATTACTTTACTAATAACTACTTCCTCGGCTCCTCTTTATTTGACTCATTTACTAGTTAAAGAGTTGAAAAGAATCTTCTAAATTATTAAATATTTTTACTTATAGTATTTTTTTTCAAATATACAAATTTTATTTTTAAAAACTAGAAGAATCTTTATATAAATTTATATCAAAATTTAAGTATGTAAACTTTACTTTACTAATGTATAGAAGCGGATTGGGAAACAAGTCAGGATTGTCATCCTTGCTTGTCGATCAAGGAGCGTAATGGGAATTTCAATGGGACATAGATAACAGAATCTCCTTTCAATTATTGTGGTTTGCGCTTCATCTTTTGGACTTCTTGACGAGTAAACATAGCCGGCGTTTGCAAAGTCATTGAAAAATAGTTACTATTTTGATGTAACAAAAACCGGTTCAATATAATATACTGGAGATTGGTGTACCTGTGTATGAAATTCCATCATATTATGCTGGAACTTCAACACGCGAAAAGTTCCAACATAATATATTGGAGATTTGAGCACCTGTGCATGAACTTGCAACATATTATGCTGGACCGGTATATTATATTGGAACCCCAATATATTATGTTAGAAGTCCCGTATAATATACTGGAGTTCCGGTATACTTAGTATTTTACACTGGAATTCCAGTATATTATGCTGGAGTATTTTGCTGGATTTCGAACAGTATTTTCGTTCAGATTTATCTTTACATGAAAAGTGATTAAATTTCGATTACTTTTGAAATTGTGACTATTTTTGAATGAGCACTTGTAAATTTGATTATTTTTTAATTTCTCCCGTTAGCAAAAACACCAAAAATTTTCTTTAAGTACAATTCCTTTCCGTCTTGTAAGTTAGATGTTCAAGCCATGTTAAATTTTCTCAAGTACAATTCCTTACTTTCCCTTGTATCTTCCTTAGTTTCTTTATTTTATGATTTCATTTTTTGATAGAGCAAAACATAGCGGCTAGTATTACATGTTGAGTGGGTGTACTCGGGGGCGGATTCTCGTTGAAGGGTATGAGTTCAAGCGCACCCATATAGCCCTTTTTAGACTATTTACTTAAAAATGACACTTAACTTTCAGAAATTGTCTGTCCATGTCATCCATTAAAAAAATGCTCATTTCATGCCACTGTGTTACACCTTTGGCTCACCTATGCCATTATTGAACTAAAGGCACAATTTATTTTTTTTAAAAAATTAACGGTGAGTGGCATAGGTGAGTTAAAGGTATAATGATAGTGGCATGAAATGAATATTTTTTAACGGATGACATGAATAGACCATTTCTGAAAGTTGAGTGGCATTTTTAGACCTTTTCCGTAGTTTAAAATTAGGGAGCACTAAGGTGCAATGTTGTGCACTATTGCAAGCTAGGTTAAGGGTTACATGTATCCTTTTATTTCCTTTTTTCCTTTCTTTCTTTTCTTTTTTGGCTCATTCTTATTGTAAAAGTTCCTCTAAGTATTGTCGATGAAATTATGTATACATTTCTTTTTATGATACATATACAACTTCCAATCTTTTGATTCTCCATGTCTTGGCTCTACTGTTGTCTCTTTAGATTGCACAATAGTACTAGCAAAATAAGCTTTAAGTTCAGCAGAAAATTTCCACCAAAAGCAAGTCTTTTTCTTTTACGATTATTGAATTCAACTCAAATTATTGGGAAACTTACACAAATATCCCAAATAAATCTCAACTTATCAACCTCTAGCCATTAGTCATAGACTTACCAAAACTAGCCAACAAAAATTAAAAAACCAAATAAATAGGGTTTTTTCTCTCAAAGAATCACATGCAAAAATTACCTTCAATATTTTTAGGCGTGATTAGCAACATTAGATGCAAGACGGAAATGAAATTTCATGGATGCGGTATCAAATAAGGTGATGAAATAAATAAATAAAATATAATATTCCAAAAGTCTAATAAAAAACGGAACTTTTTCAATGGGTACAATTGAAATTCATTGAAAATATATAGATAAGTCAATATACAAAATTTGAGGAAGATTGAAGTTGATTTGGACTAGTTTTGTATCAAAATTCGTAATTAAATCGAGTTCAAAAAATTCTTCTGTGGCACATGTATCAAACATGTATCACGCATGTATCTCACACCCTGGTATATATGGATATACATGTGATACAAATATGATACTTATGTGATAGACAGTGTGATACACATATCATTTTTTTCATGTTCAGTTTTATACTTCGAATTTTCAATTCAAACCACCTCAAAACTTCACCAAATCATCCCAAAACTAATATTCAAGCTCCTTAAGTTGTACCCAATCTATTCTAATAGCACACACTCAAAACAAAGCAAAAATTTAATTTTTTTTTTGCTATAAATAGCTAATTGGCTAATATTAGTAATATTTTATGAATTGACTAATTTTTATAATAAGCTACTTATAAATGGACATAACTGGTAGTTTTCCTAAATTATTCTAACCGAGTAAAAGCTATGAAAATATAATTAAGGAACGGAAAATTTTTCTTAAAGGCTTGGGAAGAGAGAAAAATTTATAATAATATTTAATAATAGTGAGGAATAATCAACAACATAAGAAACATTTTAGCAATTATATGCAAGTAACACACTTAATCTAATCCAAGCTTTGGGTTTAGACAATACTCCTAATATAATTAAGACACTTAATCTAATCCAGATTTCGATTACTACTGCCTCTCCTGTACAATACACTTTATCTATTTTTTCAACTTTTTGCTTTGATTTATAAATTGCGTTAGGTTATTATTTGATCGCTTTAAAGATTGTTTAAAGTAATTGCACTTTGTTATCTGGAGAAAGCAGGGAAGCTTTCTTGCCTTTAATTCTCCTTTGTTTTCTTATTAGGTGGTTGAGAAAGTATTCATCCTTTGGATTGCTTCTTGGTCCAGTGGACCTTATTCATTGATGCACTAGTGTGCTTCCTTTCAACGAGGAACCATTATTAACTATACTAATATTTTTTAAGAATTCAATGCTGATATCGACGACAAGTGAACCACAATGCCGATATCAACGAAAATACAAATTACTGATAAGACCTCAAGATTAGATAAAAGGGGGAAAGGGTTTCAAAAGGATGTGAAACAATCTTAGGGTAATTTGAAGAAGTTATTTATCAAGACGCTCGATTACACCTGTGTCATATTCAAGACTAAGCCTCCTAAGGTTCCCCTTGATGTTGTTCATCGGACAACATTCTTGCTGCCCGCCCTTGATTCCTTTGACTATAGTATTTTTCCCAAGTGTTTCGAGAAGATGCAAGATTTAGATTCTCTTATACATGAGATAAAAATCTTGTATGAGTGTAATGACCTTGGAGGAAACATGCCACTCAAATTGTAGCTAACATCCAAAGACAACCGGTTAATTCACGCTTGGTTGCTTCTTATTAATTGGAAGCCAACACGGACCTTATGGATCATATGGTGTCTGGATATGACGATCCAGGTCTTGCTTTGCATTACCGAGCAATGTTGAGGGAGTGCATTTGACATTAGGTTATTGCAAAATATGTGTTGAAGTCTGAGTATATGAAACAACTTTTTGACTACATGCAAATCCCACAATTCGATGTCGGTGTAGATGCTATAATGACCTTTAAGAAGCTTATGACCAGACATAAGTCTAGAGTTGTTAAAATCCTATTAAAAAAATTATGACATGTTCTTCATCCAATGTAATGCAAAGCTTCTGGAATTAATAAGAAGATATTTTATTTAATCAACCAAATTCTGCCGTGATGACATGTTGTGTCAGCTGAAAGGATAATTTAAAGATTTTGATAAATCGTTTTAGGGATCTAGCTAGAACATTCAACTAGATGCATTTAACGTGTTTATGCTTTTTGTAGCCAGTAAAAGTAAACCTTCTTGACATTGTTAATATACTCGTGGCCAGTAAAAGCAAAGCTTCTGTACTTATTTTCAAGCTTCAGGATTGATAAAGAAGATGAACCATTCGAAGCTGATAAAGCTCAAGTTATGAATCATGTCATTGTTTTATGAATTATACAAAATGAAAATCTTGTATCTTTAAAAGATTCAGCTTTAGGAAAAGCTCTTAAATTGGTGTATCTTTGGTTTAAAATTGCTATCACACTACACCCCTAATGAAATTGATGAGGCAGAGTATGTTTCACTTTAAGAGAGTGTTAGTCTTTTTTCAGTAATATTGCTCTAGTTGATCCTTTGAGGACAATGTTCTCAATTCAAAGGGGGTACTGTTAACTAGCTATGGTCCGGAGAGATCAAATTTGTTAACTCTCTGTATTTGTAAAACAATTCTGGAAATAATAAAATAAATAAATAAATAA
>ML318372.1:6769-23262 GCA_005239505.1 Nicotiana paniculata
GCACGACTAGCGGAATTCCAGTTTAATTGCCATAAAATGCCAAAAAATGTAACTTGATCATTTCGAAGCATTGGTTATGGTTCCTTCGGTGGTATTTGATGCCCGGAAAAATATCATGCGATCCAGTACCAGCTCCGTACCAAGGCGTCCGGCTTGGACCATGCCAGGCGATATTACAGGCAAGACTAGCGGAATTCCAGTTTAATTGCCATAAAATGCCAAAAAATGTAACTTGATCATTTCGAAGAGTTGGTTATGGTTACTTGGGTCGTATTTGATGTTTCGGACAAATATCGTGGGATCCGGTACCGGCTCCATACCAAGGTGTCCGGCCTGGACCATGGATGGCGATAATACTTGCACGACTGGCGGAATTCCAGTTTAATTTTCATAAAATGTAACTTGATCATTTCGAAGCATTGGTTATGGTTCCTTGGGTCATATATTATGTCATGGACAAATATCATGCGATCTGATACCAGCTCTGTACCAAGGCGTCCGGCCTAGACAATGGCATGCGATATTACTGGCACGATTAGCGGAATTCCAGTTTAATTGCCATAAAATGCCAAACAAATATAACTTGATCATTTCGAAGAGTTGGTTATGGTTACTTGGGTCGTATTTGATGTCCCGGACAAATATCATGCGATCCGGTACTGACTCCATTCCAAGGTGTCCGGCCTGGACCATGGATGGTGATATTATAGGCATGACTGGCTGAATTCCAGTTTAATTGCCATGAAATGTAACTTGATCATTTCAACGCGTTGGTTATGGTTACTTGGGTCGTATTTCATGTCCCAAACAAGTATCATGCTATCCGGTACCGGCTCCGTACAATGGCGTCCAGCCTGGACCATGGCAGGCGATAATACAGACCCGACTGGCGGAATTCCAGTTTAATTGCCACAAAATGCCAAAAAATGTAACTTGATCATTTCGAAGCGTTGGTTATGGTTTCTTGGGTCATATATGATGTCCCAGTAAAATATCATGCGATCCGGTACCGGCTTCGTAACAAGGCATCCGGCCTGGATCATGGCAGGTGATAATACAAGCACGACTGGCGAATTCCAGTTTAATTGCCATAAAATGCCAAAAAATGTAACTTGATCATTTTGAAGCATTGGTTATGGTTCCTTGTGTTGAATTTGATGTCCCGGAAAAATATCACGTGATCCGGTACCGGCTCTGTACCAAGGCGTCCGGCCTGGACAATGGCAAGCGATAATAGAGGCACGACTGACGGAATTCCAGTTTAATTGCCATAAAATGCCAAACAAATGTAACTTGATCATTTCGAAGTGTTGGTTATGGTTCCTTGGGTCGTATTTGATTTCCCGGGGAAATATCACGCGATCCGGTACCAGCTCCGTACCAAGGCGTCTGTCCTGGACCATGGCAGGCGATATTACAGGCACGACTAGCGGAATTCCCATTTAATTGCCATAAAATGCCAAAAAATATAACCTAATCATTTCGAAGAGTTGGTTATGATTAGTTGGGTCGTATTTGATGACCCGGACAAATATCATGTGATCCGGTATCGGCTCCATACTAAGATGTCCGGCCTGGACCATGGATGGCGATAATACAGGCACGACTGGCGGAATTCCTGTTTAATTGCCATAAAATGTAACTTGATCATTTTGAAGCGTTGGTTATGATTCCTTGGGTCATATTTCATATCACGGACAATGTCATACGACCTAGTACTGGCTCCGTACCAATACATCCAGCATGGACCATGGCAGGCGATAATACAGGCACGACGGTTGGAATTCCAGTTTAATTGCCATAACATGCGGAAAAAATGTAAGTTGATCATTTCATAGCGTTGGTTATGGTTCCGTGGGTCGTATTTGATATCCTGGAGAAATATCATGCAATCCGGTACCGGCTCTGTACCAAGGCGTCCTGCCTGGACCTTGGCAGGTGATAACAGAGGCACGACTGACTGAATTTCAGTTTAATTGCCATAAAATGATAAAAAATGTAACTTGATCATTTTGAAGCATTGGTTATGGTTCCTTGGATCGTATTTGATGTCCCCGACAAATATCATGCAATCCGGTACCGTCTCCGTACCAAGGCGTCCGGCCTGGACCATGGCAGGCGATAATCATGCACGACTAGCGGAATTCCAGTTTAATTTCCATGAAATTCCAAAAAATGTAATTTGATCGTTTCGAAGCATTGGTTATGGTTCCTTGGGTCGTATTTGATGTCCCCGACAAATATCATGCAATCCGGTACCGGCTCCGTACCAAGGCGTCCGGCCTGGACCATGGCAGGCGATAATCATGCACGACTAGCGGAATTCCAGTTTAATTGCCATAAAATGCCAAAAATGTAACTTGATGATTTCGAAGCATTGGTTATGGTTCCTTGGGTCGTATTAGATGTCCCAAAAAAATATCATGAGATCCGGTACTGTCTCCGTACCAAGGTGTCCGGCTTGGCCCATGGCAGGCGATAATACAGGCACGAATGGCGGAATTCTAGTTTAATTGCCATAAAATACCAAAAAATGTAACTTGATCATTTCGAAGCATTGGTTATGGTTCCTTGGGTTGTATTTGATGTCCGAGAGAAATAAAATGTGATCCGGTACCGGCTTCGTACCAAGGCGTCCGGCCTGGACTATGGCAGGCGATAATACAGGCACGGCTGGCGGAATTCCAGTTTAATTGCAATAAAATTCCAAAAAATGTAACTTGATCATTTCAAAGTGTTGGTTATGAATCCTTGGGTTGTATTGATGTCCCAGACAAATATCATGTGATTCGGTACCGGCTACGTACCAAGGCGTCCAACCTGGATCATAGAAGGCGATAATGCAGGCACGACTTGGCAGAATTCTAGTTTAATTGCCATAAAATGCCAAAAAATCCTTTCGAAGAGTTGGTTATGGTCTTGGGTTGTATATGATGTCCCCGACAAATATCATGCAATCTGGTACCAAATCCATACCAAGGCGTCCGGCATGGACCATGGATGGCGATAATACATGCAAGAATAGCTGAATTGCAGTTTAATTGCCATAAAATGCCAAAAAATGTAACTTGATCATTTCGTAGCGTTGGTTATGGTTCCATGGGTATATTTGATGTCCCGCGCAAATATCATGTGATCCATTACAGGCTCTGTACCGAGGCGTCCGGCCTGCACCATGGCAGACGGTAATACAAGCACGACTGGCAGAATTCCAATTTAATTGACATAAAATGCCAAAAAATTTAACTTGATAATTTCGAAGAGTTGGTTATGGTTTCTTGTGTTTTATTTGATGTCCCACACAAATATCATATGATCCGGTATCGGCTCCGTACCAAGGCGTCCGGCCTGGGCCATGGCAGGCGATAATACAGGCACGACTGGCAGAATTCCAATTTAATTGCCATAAAATACCAAAAAATGTAACTTGATCATTTCGAAGCGTTGTTTATGGTTCCTTGGGCGGTATTTTCTGTACCTGACAAATATAGATCCAGTACCTGCTCCGTACCAAGGCGTTCGGCCTGGACCATGGCAGGCGATATTACAAGAAGGACTAGCGGATTTCCAGTTTTATTGCCATAAATGCCAAAAAATGTAACTTGATCATTTCGAAGAGTTGGTTATGGTTAATTAGGTCGTATTTGATGTTCCGGAAAAATATCATACGATTCGGTATCGGCTCCATACCAAGGTGTCCGGCCTGGACCATGGATGGCGATAATACATGCATGACTGGCGGAATTCCAGTTTAATTGTCATAAAATGTAACTTGATCATTTCGAAGCATTGGCTATGGTTCCTTGGGTCATATTTAATGTCCGGACAAATATTATGCGATCCGGTACCAGCTCCGTACCAAGGCATCCGTCCTGGACCATGGCAGGCGATATTACAGGCACGACTAGCGGAGTTCCAGTTTAATTGCCATAAAATGCCAAACAAATGTAACTTGATCATTTCGAATAGTTGGTTATGGTTACTTGGGTCGTATTTGATGTCCCGGACAAATATCAGGTGATCCGGTACCGGCTCCATACCAAGGTGTCCGGCCTGAACCATGGATGGCGTTAATACATGCATGACTGGCGGAATTCCAGTTTAATTGTCATAAAATGTAACTTGATAATTTCGAAGCATTGGTTATGGTTACTTGGGACATATTTAATGTCATGGAAAAATATCATGCATCCGGTACCAGCTCCGTATCAAGGCATCCGGCCTGGACCATGGGAGGCGATATTACAGGCACGACTAGTGGAATTCTAGTTTAATCGCCATAAAATGCAAAACAAATGTAACTTGATCATTTCGAAGAGTTGGTTATGTTTACTTGGGTCGTATTTGATGTCCCAGACAAATATCAGGCGATCCGTCACCGGCTCCATACCAAGGTGTCCGGCCTGAACCATGGAAGGTGATAATACAGGCACGACTGGCTGATATGCAGTGTAATGGCCATAAAATGTGACTTGATCATTTCGAAGCGTTGGTTATGGTTACTTGGGTCGTATTTCATGTCCCGGAAAAGTATCATGCTATCCGGTACTGGCTCCGTACCAAGGCGTCCGGCCTGGACCATGGCAGGCGATAATACATGCACGACATGCAGAATTCCAGTTTAATTGCCATAAAATACCAAAAAATTTAACTTGATCATTTCGAAGCGTTGGTTATGGTTCCTTGGGTCGTATTTGATGTCCGGTAAAATATCATGTGATCCGGTACATGTGTACCAAGGCGTCCGGCCTGGACCATGGCAGGTGATAATATAGGCACGACTAGCGGAGTTCCAGTTTAAATGCCATAAAATGCCATAAAATGTAACTTGATCATTTGGAAGCATTGGTTATGGTTCCTTGTGTTGTATTTGATGTCACAGAAAAATATCTCGCGATCCGGTACCGGATCTCTTCCAAGGAGTCCGGCGTGGACCATAGCAGGCGATAATAGAGGCACGACTAACGGAATTCCAGTTTAATTGCCATAAAATGCCAAAAAATGTAACTTGATAATTTCTAAGCGTTGGTTATGGTTTCTTGGGTCGTATTTGATGTCCCGGAGAAATATCATGTGATCCGGTACCAGCTTCGTACCAAGGCGTCCGGCCTGGACCATGGCAAGCGATATTAAAGGCACGACTAGCGGAATTCCAGTTTAATTTCCAGAAAATGCCAAAAAATGTAACTTGATCATTTCGAAGAGTCGGTTATGGTTACTTGGGTCGTATTTGATGTCCCAGACAAATATCATGCGATCCGGTATCGACTCCATACCAAGGTGTCCGGCCTGGACCCTGGATGGCGATGATACAGGCACGGCTGGCGGAATTCCAGTTTAATTCCCATAAAATGTAAGTTGATCATTTCGAAGCATTGGTTATGGGTCCTTGGGTCATATTTGATGTCCCATACAAATATCATGCGATCCGGTACCAGCTCCGTACCAAGGCGTCCGGCCTGGACCATGGGAGGCGATATTACAAGCACGAGTAGCCGAATTCCAGTTTCATCGCCATAAAATGCCAAAAAATGTAACTTGATCATTTCGAAGAGTTGGTTAAGGTTACTTGGGTCGTATTTGATGTCCCAGACCGATATCATGCAATCTAGTACCGGCTCCATACCAAGGTGTCCAGCCTGGACCATAGATGGTGATAATACAGGCACGACTGGCGGAATTCCAGTTTAATTTTCCATAAAGTGTAACTTGATAATTTCGAAGATTTGGTTATGGTTCCTTGGGTCATATTTGATTTCCCGAACAAATATCGTGCGATCTGGTACCAGCTCCGTACCAAGGCGTCCGGCCTGGACCTTGGCAGGCGATAATACAGGCACGACTAGCAAAATTCCAGTTTAATTGCCATAAAATGCCAAAACATGTAACTTGATCATTTTGAAGCATTGGTTATGGTTCCTTGGGTCGTATTTGATGTCCCAGTCAAATATCATGCGATCCGGAACCGGCTCCGTACCAAGGCGTCCTGCTTGGACCATGGGAGGTGATAAATATAGGCACGACTAGCGAAATTCCAGTTTAATTGCTATAAAATGCCAAAAAATGTAACTTGATTATTTCGAAGATTGATTATGGTTACTTGTGTTGTATTTTATTTCCCATACAAATATCATACGATCCGGTATCGGCTCTGTACCAAGGCGTCCGACATGGACCATGGCAGGCGATAATACAAGCACGAGTGGCATAATTCCAATTTAATTGCCATAAAGTGCAAAAAAATGTAACTTGATCATTTCGAAGTATTGGTTATGGTTCCTTGGGTGGTATTTGATGTCCCAGACAAATATCATGTGATCCAGTACCAGCTCCATACCAAGGCGTCCGGCATGGACCATGGCAGGCGATATTACAGGCAGGACTAGCGGAATTCCAGTTTAATTGCCATAAAATGCCAAAAAATGTAACATGATCATTTCGAAGAGTTGGTTATGGTTACCTGGGTCGTATTTGATGTTCCGGACAAATATCATGCGATCCGGTACCGGCTCCATACCAAGGTGTCCGGCCTGGGACCATGGATGGCGATAATACATGCACGACTAGCGGAATTCCAGTTTAATTGTCATAAAATGTAACTTAATTAATTCGAAGCGTTGGTTATGGTTCCTTGGGTCATATTTGATGTCCCGGACAAATATCATGCGATCCGGTACCAGCTCCGTACCAAGGCGTCCGGCCTGGACCATGGCAGGTGATAATACAGGCACGACTAGCGGAATTCCAGTTTAATTGCCATAAAATGCCAAAAAATGTAACTTGATCATTTCGAGGCATTGGTTATGGTTCCTTTTGTTGTATTTGATGTCCCAGAAAAATATCACGTGATCCGGTACCGGGTCTGTACCATGGCGTCCGGCCTAGATCACGACAGGTGATAGTAGAGGCACGACTGATGGAATTCAAGTTTAATTTCCATAAAATACCAAAAAATGTACCTTGATCATTTTGAAGCGTTGGTTATGGTTCCTTGGGTCGTATTTGATGTCCCAGAGAAAAATCATGCGATCCGATACCAGCTTCGTACCAAGGCGTCCGGCCTGGACCATGGCAGGCGATATTACAGCCACGACTAGCGGAATTCCAGTTTAATTGCCATAAAATGCCATAAAATGTAACTTGATCACTTCGAAGAGTTGGTTATGGTTACTTGGGTCATCATTGATGTCTCAGACAAATATCATGCGATCCAGTATCGGCTCCATACCAAGGTGTCCGACCTGGACCATGGATTGCGATAATACAGGCACGAGTGGCCGAATTCCAGTTTAATTACCGTAAAATGTAACTTGATCATTTTGAAGAATTCTTTATGGGTTCTTGGGGTCATATTTGATGTGCCAGACAATATCATGCGATCCGGTACCAGCTCCGTATCAAGGCGTCCGGCCTGGACCATCACATGCAATATTATAAGTACGACTAGCCGCATTCCAGTTTAATTTCCATAAAATGCCAAAAAATGTAACTTTATCATTTCGAAGAGTTGGTTATGGTTACTTGGGTCGTATTTGATTTCCCAGACCGATATCATGCGATCTAGTACCGGCTCCATACCAAGATGTCCGGCCTGGACCATAGATGGTGATAATACAGGCACGACTGGCGGAATTCCAGTTTAATTGCCATAAAGTGTAACTTGATCATTTCGAAGCTTTGGTTATGGTTCCTTGGGTCATATTTGATGTCTCGGTCAAATTTCATGTGATCCGGTACCGGCTTCGTACCAGGGCGTCCGGCCTGGACCATGGCAGGTGATAATACAGGCACGACTAGCGAAATTCCAGTTTAATTGCCATAAAATGCTAAAAAAATGTAACATGATCATTTCGAAGCGTTGGTTATGGTTCCTTGTGTTATATTTGAAGTCCCAGAAAAATATCACGCGATCCGGTACCGTCTCTTTACCAAGGCGTCCGACCTGGATCATGGCAGGCGATAGTAGAGGCACGACTGACGCAATTCCAGTTTAATTGCCATAAAATGCCAAAAAATGTAACTTGATCATTTCGAAGCGTTTGTTATGGTTCCTTGGGTCGTATTTGATGTCCCGGATAAATATAATGGGATCCGGTACCAGCTTCGTACCAAGGCGTCCGGCCTGGAACATGGCAGGCGATATTACAGGCACGACTAGCGGAATTCCAGTTTAATTGCCATAAAATGCCAAAAAATGTAACTTGATCAGTTCGAAGAGTTGGTTATGGTTACTTGGGTCGTATTTGATGTCCCGGAAATATATCATGCGATCCCGTATCGGCTCCATACCAAGGTGTCCGGCCTGGACCATGGATGTCGATAATACAGGCACGACTGGCCGAATTCAAGTTTAATTGTCGTAAAATGTAACTTGATCATTTCGAAGCATTGGTTATTGGTCCTTGGGTCATATTTGATGTCCCAGACAAATATCATGCGATCCGGTATACGAGCTCCGTACCAAGACGTCCGGCCTGGACCATGGCAGGCGATAATACAAGCACGACTGGCGGAATTCCAGTTTAATTGCCATAAAATGCCAAAAAATGTAACTTTATCATTTCGAAGAGTTGGTTATGGTTACTTGGGTCTTATTTGATGTCCCATACCGATATCATGCAACCCGATACCTCCACCATACCAAGATGTCCGGCCTGGACCATAGATGGTGATAATACAGGCACGACTGGCGGAATTCCAGTTTAATTGCCATAAAGTGTAACTTGATCATTTCGAAGCATTGGTTATGGTTCCTTGGGTCATATTTGATGTCCCGAACAAATATCTTGCGATATGGTACCGGCTCCGTACCAAGGCGTCCGGCCTGGACCCTGGCCGGCGATAATACAGGCACGACTAGAAAAGTTCCAGTTTAATTGCCATAAAATGCCAAAACATGTAACTTGATCATTTCGAAGCATTGGTTATGGTTCCTTGGGTCGTATTTGATGTCCGGACAAATATCATGCGACCCGAAACTGGCTTCGTACCAAGGCGTCTGGCCTGGGCCATGGCAGGCGATAATACAGGCACGACTGGCGGAATTCGAGTTTAATTGCCATAAAATACCAAAAAAACTAACTTGATCATTTCGAAGCGTTGATTATGGTTCCTTGTGTCGTATTGATGTCCCGGAGAATTATCATGTGATTCGGTACCGGCTCCGTACCAAGGCGTCCGGCCTGGACTATGGCAGGCGATAATATAGGCACGGCTGGCGGAAATCCAGTTTAATTGCAATAAAATTCCAAAAAATGTAACTTCATCATTTCAAAGCATTGGTTATGAATCCTTGTATTTTATATGATGTCCCGGACAAATATCATGCGATTCGGTACCGGCTACGTACCAAGGCGTCCGGTCTGGATCATGAAAGGCGATAATGCCGACAGGACTTGGCGGAATTCTAGTTTAATTGCCATAAAATGCCAATAAATCATTCCGAAGAGTTGGTTATGGTTTCTTGGGTTGTATTTGATGTCCCGAACAAATATCATGCAATACGGTACCAGATCCGTGTCAAGGCGTCCGGCATGGACCATGGATGGCAATAATACGGGTACGACTGGCTGAAATTCCAGTTTAATTGCCATAAAATGCCAAAAAATGTAACTTGATCATTTCGTAGCGTTTGTTATGGTTCCTTGGGTCATATTTGATGTCCCGAACAAATATCATGTGATCCGGTACAGGCTCTGTACCGAGGCGTCCGGCCTGGACCATGGCAGGCGGTAATACAGGCACGACTGGCGGAATTCAAATTTAATTGCGATAAAATGCCAAAATGTAACTTGATCATTTTGAAGTGTTGGTTATGGTTCCTTGGGTCGTATTTGATTTCCCTGAGAAATATCATGCGATCCGGTACCGGCTCCGTAGCAAGGCGTCTGGCCTGTACCATGGCAGGTGATAATACATGCATGATTGGCTAAATTCAAGTTTAATTGCTATAAAATTCCAAAAAATGTAACTTGATCATTTTGAAGTGTTGGTTATGGTTCCTTAGGTCGTATTTGATTTCCCTGAGAAATATCATGCGATCCGGTACCGGCTCCGTAGCAAGGCGTCTGGCCTGTACCATGGCAGGTGATAATACATGCATGATTGGCTAAATTCAAGTTTAATTGCTATAAAATTCCAAAAAATGTAACTTGATCATTTAATAGCGTTGGTTATGGTTCTTTGGGTCGTATTTGATGTCCCGGACAAATATCATGCGATCCGGTACCAGCTCTGTACCAAGGCGTCCTGCCTGGACCATGGCAGGCGATAATACAAGCACGACTGGCGGAATTCCAGTTTAATTGCTATAAAATGCCAAAAAATGTAACTTGATCATTTCGAAGCGTTGGTTATGGTTCCTTGGGTCGTATTTGATGTCCCCGACAAATATCATGAAATCCGGTACCATCTCCGTACCAAGCCGTGCGGCCTGGACCATGGAAGGCACTAATACAAGCACGACTGGCGGAATTCCATTTTAATTGCCATAAAATGCCAAAAAATGTAACTTGATCATTCCGAGAGTTGGTAATGGTTCCTTGGGTCATATTTCATATCCCGGAAAATATCATGTGACCCGGTATTGTATCGATACAGAGGCGTCCGGCTTGTACCATGGCAGGCGATAATACATGCACGACTATCGGAATTCCAGTTTAATTGCCATAAAATGCCAAAAATATGTAACTTGATCATTTCCGAGCGTTAGTTATGGTTCTGTGGGTCGTATTTGATGTCCTGTAAAAATATCATGCGATCCGGTACCAGCTCTGTACCAAGACGTCCGGCCTGGACCATGGCAGGCGATAATAGAGGCACAATTGACGGAATTCCACTTTAATTGCCATAAAATGCCAAAAAATATTACTTGATCATTTCGAAGCATTAGTTATGGTTCCTTGGGTCGTATTTGATTTCCAGGACAAATATCATGCGATCCGGTACCGTCTCCGTACCAAGGCGTCCGACCTGGACCATGGCAGGCGCTAATACAGGCACGACTGGCGGAATTCCAGTTTAATTGCCATAAAATGCCAAAAAATGTAACTTGATCATTTCGAAGCGTTGGTTATGGTTCCTTGGGTCATATTTAATGTCCCGGACAAATATCATGCGACCCGGTACCGGCTCCGTACCAAGGCGTCCGGCCTGGACCATAGCAGGCGATAATAGAGGCACGACTTGCATAATTCCACTATAATTGCCGTAAAATGCCAAAAAATGTAACTTGATCATTTCGAAGCGTTGGTTATGGTTCCTTGGGTCATATTTCATATCCCGGACAATATCATGCGACACGGTACCGGCTCCGTACAAAGGCGTCCGGCCTGTACCATGGCAGGCGATAATACAGGCACGACTGGCGGAATTCCAATTTAATTGCCATAAAATGCCAAAAGATGCAATTTGATCATTTCGAAGTGTTGGTTATGGTTCCTTGGGTCGTATTTGATGTCCTAGATAAATATCATGCAATATGATACAGGCTCCGTACCAAGGCGTCCGGCCTGGACCATGGCAGGCGATCATACAGGCACGACTGGCGGAATTGCAGTTTAATTGCCATAAAATGCCAAAAAATGTAACCTGGTCATTTTGAAGCGCTGGTTATGGTTCCTTGGCTCGCATTTGATGTCCTGGACAAATATCATGATATCCGATACCAGCTCCATACCAAGGCGTCCGGCCTGTTCCATGGCAGGCGATAATACAGGCACGACTGGCGAAATTCCAATTTAATTTCCATATAATGCCAAAAAATATAACTTGATCATTTCGAAGCATTGGTTATGGTTCCTTGGTTGTATTTGATGTCCCAGAGAAATATCATGTGATTCAGTACCGGCTCCGTACCAAGGCATCCAACCTGGACTATGGCAGGCAATAATACAGGCACGGCTGGCGGAATTCCAGTTTAATTTCCATAAAATTCGAATAAATGTAACTTGATCATTTCGAAGCGTTGGTTATGAATCCTTGGGTTGTATTTGATTTCCCGAACAAATATCATGCAATTCGGTACGGGCTACGTACCAAGGCGTCCGGTCTGGACTATAGAAGGCGATAACGCAGGCACGATTTGGCGAAATTTTAGTTCAATTTCCATATAATGCGAAAAAATGTAACTCTATCCTTTCGAAGAGTTGGTTATAGTTTCTTGGGTTGTATTTGATGTACCAGAAAAATATCATACAATCCGGTACTAGATCCACACCAAGGCACCCGGCCTGGACCATGGATGGCGATAATACAAGCACGACTGGCTGAATTCCTGTTTAATTGCCATAAAATGCCAAAAAATGTAACTTAATCATTTCGTAGCATTGGTTATGGTTCCTTGGGTCATATTTGATGTCCCGGAAAAATATCATGCGATCCGGTATTGGCTTCGTACCAAGGCGTCCGGACTGGACCATGGCAGACGATAATACATGCACGACTGGCGAAATTCCAGTTTAATTGCCATAAAATACCAAATAATGCAACTTGATCATTTCGAAGCGTTGGTTATTTTTCCTTGGGTCGTATTTGATGTCCCGGACAAATATCGGTACCGGCTCCGTACCAAGGCGTCCGGCCTGGACGATGGCAGGCGATAATACAGGCACGACTGATAGAATTCCAGTTTAATTGCCATAAAATGCCAAAAAATGTAACTTGATCATTTCGAAGTGTTGGTTATGGTTCCTTGGCTCGTATTTGATGTCCCGGAGAAATATCAAGCTATCCGGTACCGGCTCCGTACCAAGGAGTCCGACCTGGACCACGGCGGGCGACAATACAGGCACGACTGGCGGAATTCAAGTTTAATTGCCATAAAATGCCAAAAAATGTAACTTGATCATTTCAAAGCATTGGTTATGGTTCCTTGGGTTGTATTTGATGTTTCGGAGAAATATCACGTGATCCGGTACCGGCTCCATACCAAGGCGTCCGGCCTGGACTATGGCAGGCGATAATATACGCACGACTAACGGAATTCCAGTTTAAATGCCAAAAATGTAATTTAATCATTTCAAAGCGTTTGTTATGGTTCCTTGGGTCGTATTTGATGTCCCAGAGAAATATCAAGTGATCCGGTACCGGCTACTTATCAAGGCGTCCGGTTTGGACCATGGCAGGCGATAATAGAGGCACGACTAGCAAAATTCCAGTTTAATTGCCATAAAATGCCAAAATATGTAACTTGATCCTTTCGCAAAGTTGGTTATGGTTCTTGGGTTGTATTTGATGTCTCGAACAAATATCATGCGATCCGGTACCGGATCCGTACCAACGCTTCCGACCTGGACCATGGATGGCGATAATATAGGCACGATTTGCTGAATTCCAGTTTAATTGCCATAAAATGTCAAAAATGTAACTTGATCATTTCGTAACATTGGTCACGGTTCCTTGGGTCATATTTGATGTCCCGGACAAATATCATACGATCCGGTACCGGCTCCGTACCAAGGCGTCCGGCCTGGACCATGGCAGGCGATAATACATGAAATATTGGCGAAATTCAAGTTTAATTGCCATAAATTTCCAAAAAATGTAACTTGATCATTTAGATGTGTTGGTTATGGTTCTTTGGGTCGTATTTGATGTCCAGGACATATCATGCGATCCAGTACCGGCTCCATACCAAGGCGTCCGAACTGGACCATGGCAGGCGATACTACATACACGACTCGTAGAATTCCAGTTTAATTGCCACAAAATGCCAAATACTGTAACTTGATCATTTCGAAGCGTTGGTTATGGTTCCTTGGGTCGTATTTGATGTCCCGGAGAAATATCATGTGATCCGATACCGGCTCCTTACCAAGGCATCCTTCCTGGACCATGGCATGCGATAATACAGGCACGACAAGCGGAATTCCAGTTTAACTGCCATAAAATAACAAAAAATGTTAATTTATCATTTTAAAGCGTTGGTTATGGTTCCTGGTGTCGTATTTGATGTCCCCGACAAATATCATGAGATTTGGTACCGGCTCCGTACCGAGGGGTCCGACCTGGACCATGGCAAGCGATAATACATGCATGATTGGCGAAATTCAAGTTTAATTGCCATTAAATGCCAAAAAAAGTAACTTGATCATTTCGAAGCGTTGTTTATGGTTCCTTGGGTCATATTTGAAGTCCCGGAAAAATATCATGCGATTCGGTACCGGCTACGAACCACGGCGTCCGGCCTGGACCATGGCAGGCGATGATACATGCACGACTGACAAAATTCTAGTTTAATTGCCATAAATGGCCAAGAAATGTAACTTAACCATTTCTAAGAGTTAGTTATGGTTCCTTGGGTTGTATTTGTTGTCCCGAAAAAATATCATGTGATCCGGTATCGGCTCCATACCAAGGCGTCCGGGCTAGACCATGGCAGGCTATAATACATGCACGACTAGCGGAATTCCAGTTTAATTGCCATAAAGTGCCAAAAAATGTAACTTGATCATTTCGAAGCGTTGGTTATGGTTCCTTGGGTCGTATTTGATGTCCTTGTAAAATATCATGTGACCCGATACCGGCNAGTACCGGCTACGAACCACGGCGTCTGGCCTGGACCATGGCAGGTGATAATATAGGCACGACTGACAAAATTCTAGTTTAATTGCCATAAATTGCCAAAAAATGTAACGTAACCATTTCAAAGAGTTAGTTATGGTTCCTTGGGTTGTATTTGTTGTCCCGGAAAAATATGATGCGATCCGGTATCGGCTCTATACCAAGGCGTTTGGCCTAGACCATGGCAGACTATAATATAGGCACGACTGGCGGAATTCCAGTTTAATTACCATAAAATTCCAAAAAATGTAACTTGATCATTTCGAAGCGTTGGTTATGGTTCCTTGGGTCGTACTTGATGTCCTGGTCAAATATCATGTGACCCGGTACCGGCTCCGTACCAAGGCGTCCGACCTGGACCATGGCAGGCGATAATACAGGCACGGCTGGCAGAATTCCAGTTTAATTGCAATAAAATTCAAAAAAATGTAACTTCATCATTTCAAAGCGTTGGTTATGATACTTGGATTGTATTTGATGTCTCAGACAAATATCATGCGATTCGGTACCGGCTACGTACCAAGGCGTCCGGTCTAGATAATGGAAGGCGATAATGCAGGCAGGACTTGGCGGAATTCTAGTTTAATTGCCATAAAATGCCAAAAAATCCTTTCGAAGAGTTGGTTATCGTTTCTTGGGTTGTATTTGATGTACCAAACATATATCATGCGATCCGGTACCAGATCCGTACCAAGGCGTCTGGACTGGACCATGGCAGGAGATAATAGAGGCACGACTGGCAGAATTCCAGTTTAATTGCCATAAAATTCCAAAAAAATGTAACTTGATCATTTCGAAGCATTGGTTATGGTTCCTTGGGTCGTATTTGATGACTTGGATAAATAACATGCTATCCAGTACCGCCTCCGTATTAAGGCGTCCGGTCTGGACCATGGCAGGTGATAATACAGGCACGACTTGCGGACTTCCAGTTTAATTGCCATAAAATGCCAAAAAATGTAACTTGATCATTTCAAAGCGTTGGTTATAGTTCCTTGGGTCATATTTAATGACCTGGTCAAATATCATGCGATCCGGTACCGGCTTCGTACCAAGGCATCCGGTCTGGACCATGGGAGGTGATAAATACAGGCACGACTGGCGGAATTCCAGTTTAATTGCCATAAAATGCCAAAAAATGTAACTTGATAATTTCGAAGAGTTGGTTATGGTTCCTTGTATTGTATTTTATGTCCCAGACAAATATCATATGATCCGGTTCGGCTCCGTACCAAGGCGTCCGGCCTGGACCATGGCAGGCGATAATATAGGCACGACGGATCAAATTTAATTGCCATAAAATGCCAAAAAATGTAACTTGATCATTTCGAAGCATTGGTTATGGTTCCTTGGGTGGTATTTGATGTCCCGGACAAATATCATGCGATCGAGTACCAGCTTCGTACCAAGGCGTCCGGCCTGTACCATGGCAGAGGATATTAGAGGCAGGACTAGCGGAATTCCAGTTTAATTCCATAAAATGTTACTTGGTCATTTCGAAGAGTTGGTTATGGTTACTTGGGTCGTATTTGATGTTCCGGACAAATATCATGCGATCCGGTACCGTCTCCATACCAAGGTATCCAGCCTGGACCATGGATGGCGATAATATATGCACGACTGGCGGAATTCCAGTTTAATTGTCATAAAATGTAACNCATACCAAGGTATCCAGCCTGGACCATGGATGGCGATAATATATGCACGACTGGCGGAATTCCAGTTTAATTGCCATAAAATGCCAAAAAATGTAACTTGATCATTTCGAAGCGTTGGTTATGGTTCCTTCGGTCATATTTGATGTCCCGGACAAATATCATGCGATTCGGTACCAGCTCCATACCAAGGCGTCCGGCCTGGACCATGGGAGGCGATATTACAAGCACGATTAACAGAATTCCAGTTTAATTGCCATAAAATGCCAAACAAAT
>ML318374.1:0-24766 GCA_005239505.1 Nicotiana paniculata
AAAGAAATATTTACACCAAAATAGTATAGAATTTGGGTGTGGCCAAAAATTAGTTGTTCACAATACCTGGGGTCGAAATTCCTTTTTAACTTTTACTCAAAAATCACTGAACTGACTAGTACCGCCAATCTAGTATACAATTAATCATATTCAACTCAGAATTGGAAATCATGCATACAATTTGAACTCTTTTAAGCTTTTTATCGAATGATATGTGACCCCATTAGATTACTACCCCTTGTTTCTAAACTTTACCCAACCCACTTCCTCTTACTAGATTATGGACATTAATGATCATGCATGCGAGGTATCAACTTATATTTTCAAGAATCAATTCATGAGAGTCCCCTTTTGTTTAAAACCTGAAAACCATTGGAAAGGGGTTGGGGATTCTTACCTGTTAGAATAAAGAAGAAGATGATTACTCGAAATTTCATAGCATGAGTGACTTTGAAAATCCAATTGATAAAGATGAAGCTTCCTCTCTCAAGAACCCTCTCTCCCCTCTCTCTGATTTTGTTGAGAAAATGGTTAAAAATGAAGGGGAGGGGTGTTCTAATGAACTGGGGTCGGGTTTTAAAAATTCAACAAATGGGGCCCGACACAAGAATGCTGTCAGGAATGCGATCACATTCCTGACATGCGGCCCACAGAGACGACCAGATAATGGCCCTAAAGATGGGCCGAAATAGAAAACAATCTGCCCAGGTATGCGACCATTTTGTAGTCCGCATACACTATGCGATCACATAGTGCATCACATATCCTCCCTCCCAAAAATCAAAGGCAACAATGCGACAGCTATGCGGTCCGCAAATCTGAAATATGATCACATATTGGACCGCATAGTTGTCCTCAAATGGGGTAGTGATTTGCCCGTGTATGCGACCATTATGCGGTCTGCATACACGTTATGCGATCGCATAGTGCATCGCATAACGCCTACTTTCTGGAAAATTTTATTCTTTAAGTCCCGGGGTACTTTTTACTCAAATTAGGTCAGTTTTAAAAATTTCCACAGTAAAAACAACTCCGGGACTCATTGGGGCATTATTTTAAACAACAAAATTTTATGGGTCTTTACATTAGTTATTTTTTAGAATCGTAGTATAATATAGTTACATTCCAGGATTTTTGTTTTGGCTTGATTGAATAACAGTTATAGTGATTTAGTAAGTAGTTTACACAAGTCTCTGTGGGGTTCGACACTCGATTTATCATTATATTACTTGTATGACCACGTATACTTATGTGTGCATTTGGGAGAAATAGTAGTCACATAATGTGATTCCTTAAAATTAGTCTAAGCCCCATGGATATAACTTACGTAGGTTTTAAGGGGTGTCTAACACCTTCCCCGTAGAAGAATAGGAACCCTTACCCATAATCTCACTGGTTCGCTGACATATAAGGAATATAACTTAGTAATTAATTAGGTACCCTAGTATACCTTAAATTATTAGGGGGTGATTCTCTTTCATCAACAACAGAGAAACAACAAGTTGAATTATATCTTGACTAGTTCAAAATAGGGTGCAACAACGTGGCGATTCTGCTAGGGATATTACACTTAGGCTTTGACCTTGACAGACTTAGACGAATTTGGGCTCTATATTTGTTTATACCTTGCTAAAGTTGAGATTACATGCTTACTTGCTTTGTTTTCTCTTTATAAATCATTTGCTCTTTATGATTATCATGCTTATTGCTGCTACAAATTTTCTTGTTACCTATTCATACATTGTCATCACATTTCTTTCAACCGAGTCTTTTCCATACACTATCACACACAATGTCATGTGAGGGTTGTCTTTTACACCCGTCCGAACCTTCTTTTCAAAACTCTCTAGTTTCAGAGAATGGCTTTGTCAGGTCAACTGACATAACTTCTCGCAACCTTGAGTCCAATTGAAAAGTAGGAAACATTCTACTTTATTAAAATAGGTCATACAACATAAAACCTAGGTGGGTCGGTCCTTGGCACCGACACACAATTAGGAAATCCACCCTAATGTCAGCGGGTCATCCACCAAACGACATAACTTCTCTGGAAAGAAAACACACTTAATAATCCGAAGAAAATACTGACCCAAATATCTTTCTTTACCCACCTCAGAAAATGGAAATCAACCAAAACATCCCTGAAATCAACATGTTGATGGGAGCACCACACAAGTTGAAACTGTGGTTGAAAAATATTTGTCAAGAACACGGAGATGAGGTTCGAACGCACCTATGGGCATTAACTACATTGATGAACATTCAAGCAGACAAGGTGCTCACTCGCATGTTGATAGAATTTTTGGATCCGGCTAAGGTGGTGTTCATATTTGCCGACTATGCGTTTGTACCGACATTGGAAGAAGTCAAAAGTTTCATGGAGCCTCCGTTCAACGAAAGAAGACCAGTATTGCTAGTTAATATGCATGGTTACCGATTCTTGGATGTCTTTGTCCTTGCCAACAGGAGGAGTCTCAGAAGTATAAACGACATATGGATGAGCCTCAACCATATGTTCGACTAATTTAGGCATCATGAAAGCTACGAACGGTATTCAAGGGAGTTTCAATGTGACCAAGCAACATGGAAGAGTCTCATGCCTATCAGTTTCTCAATGGAATTAGGATTGTTGGTCTTCCCGCAGCAAGGGGTTTGTATCAACATCAACCTGTTACCAGTGGTCCTGGCAATCTTCAAGTTACTTTGGTGTGGATGGTGTTAACTTAGATGCTGGGGCTCTATCCGCATGTGCACGAGGGTATGATTTCCTTAAAGGTTGAAACTTGTTGCTTTAGGTGTGGGTACTGAACATTTCTTCCAACGAGAGGCCACCATTGACTCTTTTGTGGGGGTCTGCAATATGATCCGCAACCAAAATAAAAGAATGAGACACTGGATCTGCCCACATAGGTAAGAAGAATGGCGGCAAATGCTGACCAATCTGACAGGAGAATGGATCAACTGGAAACTCTCTTGGTTAGGAGGAAGGAAATCGTGACGACTCTTCAGAAATATTTCATTGGGTCGACTAGACTTGAAGGCATTGAACCATACTAATCCCTGCGGGTCCTTAGACAATTCGGTATGATCCAAAACGGGTCCCTGAGGACAAGGACATCACTATACGAGGATGAGCAATGGTCAGATCCTAATTCCCAGGATAAGGATGCTGCAAAAAGAGTAGAATGACCCGGTAACAATGCCTATGGGTCAAATCTCGTGGTGTACTCCCGAGTATTACGTCTGGATTAACGAAGAAGAAGAAGAACTGGACCACCAAGGAGATAGGGTATAGCATGGTTAGAGGACGCGCTGGTTTCTTTACAGATTTATCATGCTATCCTGCTGCATTATCTTGTGACCACGTCAATGCATCGTCAGGTGGTCCTGGGTTCCATTGACCACATATTTCCACCTGCTGAAGACGATGGCCAAGTAGTGGAGTGCATCTAGATAGATTCAAGCACATAGCTAGAAGAAGATCCGCATGACGAGTCTGAATTGAACAATGATGAGGAGGATTTTGAGGAAGACTAATAGGAGGATCCAGAAGAGGAGCCAAAATAAGAGAATGATATAGAAAATGACTCAGGAGATGGTTACTATAGTTGGTTAATTTCCGTTCTTTCCCACTTTGTACCCCTATCCCTAGTTTTCTCCCTTTCATTTTCCAAAAGGGTAAGTTGTCCAGCCTATTCTATGAAATAAGGATGTAATCTTGTTCCAACATGTATCTGTCCAAATTATCATTGAAAACCAATTACATCATGTCTAAATGTGTAATGTCTAAATGTTTGTCAACTATTTGTGAATTAGGCCTACCTCCAGCAATGAGAGGTCCCCACGAATTCTTGGAACGTGTTAGCTGTAATGCACGAATTATCTGCTCTGGTGATTTCCTTCTCGCATAAATGAAGAAAATGACTCTTGTTCTTTTTATTTTCTTTATTATTACCCCTAAAAAGAAAGAAACTTGCTTTGTGTAGACCAAAACTCTCGTAGCCACCATACAATCTTAGGTCAAAAGGAAAGATGTCAGCCGCAGAAGACCCAACTGAACATGCTCTGGTCATAGCCGACAACCCTGAGAGATCGAAGGAGAAAGAAAACCCTAAGTATGATGAAAACATAGCCAGGATGGGCCAAGAAATATAGTCCTTAAGGGAGGAGGTACAACATATCAGAGAAGTAACGCACATGGTCGTGGAAACACTTCCTCAACCACCTAGATTTCGTTCTTTGGATTCTCTTCCTGACCACTTTCCATAAAATTCATGCCAAGACAGCAAAGCCCCAACTTCAACTCCAACCACTCAAATCATACCTCCAGTAACCCCCGCTAACACACAAAATCCCCCGATCCACACTCTTTACATACTACAATAATCTCAGACATCACAAAACACACCTATTACCACTAATGTAACTACCCATCCTCATGATGGAGTCACATTCACCACTAACCAACACATACATGTGGCACACGCCTCCACCCATGGGTGGTACATTCCCCATTTATATCGAATTTCCGAACCTACCTTTACAACACCTGTCATGGTCAAAGTGAGTTATGAGATTGACCAGTATGACGAGATGGACAGAGAATGAAGGCGTAAGGAAGAAGAGTCAATACATGAGCAATTGCAAATATTGAGAAGGCAACTAAAGAGTCTCTAAGTTTCCTGGGGAAGTGAAAGTTTGGACTCCAACGATCTGTGTATTCATCCAGATGTGGATATGCCAACAAGTACAAACCCCCAAAGTTCGATATCTTTGATGGGATGGGGGACCCTCATGCACATTTAAGGGCGTATTATGAAAATTTAGTTGGAGTGGGGAGGAACGAGAATCCTAGGATGAAGTTATTGATAAGAAGTTTCAGGGGAGAAGTGCTCACCTGCTATACTCGGCAGGATCCGCGAAATTGGAGAACCTGGAAACATTTGGCGGAAGAATTAATGAATCATTTTCGATTCAATACAGATATCACTCTTGATCGTTTCACAATGGTAAACCTGGAGAAAATACAATCTAAGTCATTCCAAGCATATGCACGATGATGAAGGTCAAAGGCCGGTTAGGCCCAACCTGATTGATGACAATTAATTAACCAATTATTTCATCATAGTGGTAGGGAATATACTTTGAAAAGAAGATGGGAATGATGGGATAGAAGTTCCCCGAGCTGATCAAGATTTGAGACTTACTATAAGAGGGTATAAAATCTAGTAAAGTACAATCCATGGCAGCACTGCAAGTGGCCAGCATGGCCATCTAGTATTGGTAGCGTAGAAAAAAGTAAGAGGAGGTCTCAGCAAACGTCCCTTACTACCAATCCAACCCACATCACATAAGCACTTCTTATGTCCCAAACGACCACTCACTATCATCCAGTTACGCTCGAGCCTATAATACCCAACCTTATTACCACCCTCACCCTCAATAGAACCCTCCCTGATCAAACAATAACCAAAACCCACAACGACCACATGCTCATTCCGAAACAACTACCACCAGAACCGGCGTGCCAATGTGCCACACCCTTGTCCCAACTTTGAAGAGAGGTGTCCTAGAACTTATACCCCGATGGCGGAGCCTCTCGCACAATTTTTCGAAAGATTGAGAAGGGTATAATTGATACACCCAATCGAATGACGGTTTGATGAACACCCCTCCAATTATTTTGATGCCTCTAAAAGATGCGTGTAGCATTTCAATATACATGGGCAATTATTTCAAGTTGAAAATGAAATGGAAACCCTAATCAAGAGCGGATCTATTAAGTACACTCCAGCACCACCCAATGCAAATCACAATCCGTTGCCAAATCATCAAAACCAATGAGCTAACATGATCACGTTAGAAAAAGAGTATGACCTGAAGGGAACGCTTGTCACTATAGGAAATTCAGAAGCCGCATGGATCCCTCATAAAAATGCTTCGATCATTACAGTACAACAAAGGCCTATAGTGACGGTTCAAACTTATCTGCAACAACCTACCATTGTTGCAGGAGATGAAGAAGGACAAGATTAAAAAACCATCCCATGGACGTACTATCAAAAGGGAAAGGCCAAACAGACATACTATGCAGCAGCCTATGGTATGACTAGGTCTAGAAGATGATACGCTCCTTAAGATGTCAATCGAGGAAACCCTGGGAGACAAAAAATTCCACGACGGAACATAACATACCTAGAAAATGCTGAGTTTTGGAAAATAATGTCAAGCAAAGAGTATTCTATGGGAGAGCAGCTGAAGAAAACTCCAGCACATATATCAATCATGGATCTATTAATGAGCTCTGACAGTTAAAAGGACGTCCCGTTGAAAGTACTAAGTGGGGTGAGTGTGCCAAGTAACACCACTAGTGAAGCATTGGCCACAACAATTAGGAAAATTATTGAGTCAACTATGATCACTTTCAGAAGAGGCGAACTCACCATCGAAGGCACAAGTCACAACAAGGCTCTTCACATCAATGTCAAATGCGGGGACAAAGTGGTGTCCCGCCTGTTGGTCGATGGCAGATCAGTAGTCAACATTCGTCCACTCTATATCCTACGGGAGTTGGAAATTCATTTGAGGGAAGTCAAAGAAAGCCACGTAAGGGTGAGAGCCTTTGATGGTTCGCAAAAAGTTGTTATCGGAGAAATATATCTAGCCTTGCAAATATGGCACGAGGCCCCAAATATGGCTTATAGCCCAAATATTTCAGAAATCTTTAAAACAAAATTTAACATATAGGTTAGAGTAAAATGCGCAACTCAATAGGTTTCGCGCAGATGACCAACTCCAATCCAAAAATCAGTGTGCGCCACATGCTCATCATCCGACATGTGCGCCATTTTAAAATCAGTGAGAAATATAACCATTACTTACCTCTACCGAGCCACAATACTAGTCCGCCTTGCTCTTGCCCCTCGAATTGGCTCCCGATTTCACCGAATCTAGCCAAAACCATTTTAACATCATCAATATATACTAAAGGCACACAACCCAATAGAAAACTATCAAATTATACAAGAATCTCGAAATTCGGCCGAACTCGAGCCCCGGGCCCACATCTCAGAATCCGATAAAATATAGATCACAAGAACACTTATCCTCCCACGAGACCGTACATACCAGGAACATCAAAATCGGACCATAATTACCCTCTAAAATTGCGAAAGGAAATTCCTAAATCTTTCCTCCCATTTTCCAAACTTTTTCTCACTTAAATCCTTCAAATACAAGCCTAATCCGAACAAAATAACATATAAACGACTTTAACAACTCACGAACTTACCTCCACTAAAGACCCACAAATTCTCTCTTCAAATTGCCGTCAAATGAGCTCCAACTGCTCCAACAATGATTCTTTTATACTGTTCTGCCCAGCAATCCAGCACCTGCGGACCTTTAATCGCACCTGCGGTCCCAGGTACGCACCTGCGGAAACCCACTAATGGACCAATTCTCGCACCTGCGACCCCTTCTCCGCGCATGCGGCTCGTAGGTGCGGCAATCCCTTCGCACATGCGGACTCCTCCTGCCTAGACTCCTTTCGCACCTGCGCATGAACTTTCACACCTGCGGCGTCACATGTACGGCTACCAATCCGTAGGTGCGGCCAACATCACAAACTTACACCAGCAGCCATTTGCTGCAATTTTCCAAGTTCAAAACTCCGCCAACCATCCGAAATCAATCTTGAGCCCCTCGGGGCCCCTACCAAACATACCAATACACCCCATAGCATTATTCAATCTTAGTCGAGCCTTCAAAACACCAAAAACAACATGGAAACACCAAAATTACATCAACTTATAGCCTATAAACTTTGAAACTTCAAAATTTCGCCAACGACGCCGAAACCAACCAAAACACCTCCGATTGACCTGAAATTTTGTACACATATCCAAAATCACAAAAAACTAATTTTTGCCAATTCAATCCTAATTCTACACCAGGCATCAAAACTCCATTGCGAACACACTCCTACATCCCAAATCACCAAATGAAACCATCCGAGCCATAAAACACGCATTCCGAAGTCGTTCACCAATAAGTCAACTCTAAGTTGACTTTCTCAACTAGTAGGCTGCCTTGAGAGACTAAATGCCTCAGTTCTCACCATGACTACTTTGAACCTGAACCAACCGACCCAACACACACAAATGAAGCCGAACCACATAAAATGAAGCAGAAACGGGGGAAAACAGAGCTAAACTCTCAGAACTACCGGCCGGGTTGTTACATCCTCCCCGCTTAAACATACATTCGTCCTCGAACGTGCCAAGAGTTGTTCTCCAACACCGTCAAACTGTTATGTAGCTTATCATGCACATACCCGGGGGTGATCCCACGTCACCCTATCCCATATAGGTCCAATAGCACAATACTGTTAAAATTTCAAAATCCAAATCCTGGCCTATAAACCTTAGAACCAAATTCCCACTTCTGAAATAATATACAAGATAAAAATTTCCATAACTATAAACTGAACAAGTATGAACATGCTGAATCAACTAATATACGCACCCCAGATGGAATCACATAATACACCGCGTGACTCAAACACTCATAGCGATAACTCTTGACCACAATAACTGCTCAGAACAACCCAATAACGGTACATAACCTCTTATCAAGAAATGCCTCGCTCTAACACTTCCATATACTGCTGATGATGAAGGAAGCACGTAGAAACTAATAACCATTCGTCCGATCAGTTAGACATGATGCTCCCCGTTCCCAAACCGGAATTATAGCAAATTTCTAAGCTGACTCCCGATATTTATCCTTCCAACTATGCTGTAGAAAATTCTAAAAATGTTCATTCTAGGTCCAGTGACCTCTTCTCATCAATCATGACCACTCTGAAGACATGACACATCGATACAATTCGAAGCCAAAACCTATGCAACTCGTGCACTTAACAGCAACATCCCAATGCAATCATATTATATAAAAGATCCACAAGAGGGGACTATCCTGCCATTAACAATTACCATCATCATATCATGCTAACAGCCTGGCACACACCATAAAAACCAAAACACACGATTCCAATACCAAGTTCATACCCCTACATAACTCCGCTACACTGCGCGATACCATCCGAACGCTGGTCCACTTGAAATACTTCAAGACACCATGCCCAAAATCAATAACCATTCGAAATTCGACATCAAGTACTCAAAGTGCATTTTCATAACCACGAGGGAAACAAGACGATACAATGCCACCCGAATCAGAAGGTATATAACCAACACGCCTCAATCCTGCAACACCCAATTATTTACCTTACTCAAATCTAGCTATAAAGACCAATTAGAACTGCACCATATGTGCATATAACCAATAATCACAACTCCTTGCAATACCGAAGGGTAACTCATAGATCACTCTATAACATGAATAAACTCAATCACAATCGATAGGTACATTTCTCCATAATAGAAACTAGGAGCCAATAATTTCGACCTGGTGCAGAACACACACCCATATTAGCCTACCAGTGACCCTAAATTAACACTGATCAACCACAACAGATAGATAGCTTACCAAAAAGTTGACACTGATGAAATCATTGTACATACTAACATACGACTAGCTTTGATCGCATCTTCACAGTTCACTAACACAAAATAACCTATTTATGAGAACTCCAAGTCTCGAAGTCCATCAAGCGCAAGGATTACTATATCTGATCTCAACCCCACCGCTCGAATACATGACACATCCCAAATACTCAATGCTTCCATGAGGGATACCCCTATAATTCTTCCATTTACCAAGCAACCTTTAATATCAACAATCGATCCAATAATAGGGCGCCGCGATACCAATATCAAGTGCCCTTGACTCAAACACATTGCTCTTTCTAAAATTTATACGTTCTTCAAGTCGCACCAATTAGTGATATCATCTACCTAGTCATCTGAAACTGCCCATGCTGCCTAAGAATTTATGACTTCCCTTATAGAATCGAACTGTGACCTCACATATGCAAATCCCAGCTCTACCCAACATATCGTATATGCCATGCCAACCTAGGAAAACAAATACGGGAACTCCATGATCCCTTTTGAGCCACAAGCAACTATGTACTGAACTAGCCAAGAACTTCCATTTGATCCCACTTAGAAGCAAATTAACTACACGTCATAAGAAAATATGCACCCTTAACCGCGGTACAAACCATCCGGAACTATCTGAAATCCCATTTACACAACACCAAACCATCAGGATTGAGTTCTTCTAACTCAACCAAGCTACGCAGACCACAAAAAATCAAAGAGCATTGCTAAGAAACACCCGAAAAAATCATCACCTCATGAAGACCCAAAAAACTCGTCACCTCATGAACACCCAAGAACTAATCGTATCCCTTACCATGCCGATCCGACCTACTACCAAGTTTCCCTATTTACCCAAGTTCCCTCTTACTTACCTTAAAATTGATACTTCTCCCTGCCGTAATACCATAGTCCAAACGCGACTCAAGCACAACACCATAACGTATAAGGCTCATAAGTCGCTAAATACTCTCTCCAATATCCCCAAAAGTACCACATTAAAAATACTTACCCTGAAGAGACTCCCTGCGAATCCTAAGCCATTACCTTCACCTTCCTGATACTGATATGTAAAATCCGTGATGATGTAGAAATACCACAAGTCTGGACACCCTCAAACGTAAATCTCAACCACACTGACAAATTAGACAAAATCATCCTGACTCGTTTGCACACTAACATACTAGGAAAGTAATCCACTCACTTGAAGCCACAAGCAAATTCATACACTACACACACTACACCTTTTACAGTTTCCTCTAAATCATTCAATATAACCCAATTACCCAACAGAGTACATTACAACCTCTATTGAAGAGATTTCCATTACTCGTGACATTCTCAGACCCCACGCCTGCAATTCATAACTGATCCACCAATATACCTCGAACTGAAACCAATACAACACATAATCGTGTGATCAACTTATCATTAACAGACTCCCCCACTTGGCCCAAAGCCAACGATAGAGACAAACAATAACTCACCATGCCCATAATAACACCACCAGTCTAATAGCTCAAGTCATCTAGGAATCTCTCATTCACCATTGTAACAGTGACGCCAAATTCCACAAGCAATCTAGACTCCCATTACAACATATATTATGTACAGGTAGAAGAGAACTTATTACAAAACTACATATGGATCATATACCCCAGGACAAACCATAGGAGATACCCCTGCCCGCTTAGCCCCAACTGATATCTCTACATACACTTCTGAAGACCATAACTATGATGCAATGACTACACCTTCTTGCATCTGAACACAACCAATGCCTACCCTCGAGGCACCACAATACGCGATAAGAACCTGAAGCTGATGGCAGAGCTAACAATGGAGCGGTGGTCAACAGAAATCTCGAGCTTCTGGAAGCTCTACGCACACATGTCTGACCACATGGATACCCTTACCGGACACCACGTGTCCTAAGAATGCTACTGACCCCAGTCAAAATTCACAAACGGAGAATTTTGCATAGAGCCTTTCCTCCATGAATCCCTATAATGCCATCATTAATTACAGAGTACACGAATATGGCATGACGCCATCAATGAATACAAAAACAAGGAGTGCTAATACGGCTAGAATACACCTTAAATCAAATACATGAACACGACTGGGGAAATGATCAGATCAAAAGACATCACTAGGAACTCATAACCCAACATAAAAATCTATTTTACTCCACAACTACACAAAACGAGAGGTCTTCCAATATACTCACAACTCAAGGCCATACACCAAATCGAGACAGAAATCAAACACTCAATAAAGCTTGCCACATTTCTAGCCAACCCTTTTGTCACAAATCATAATCTGAACTCATCTAACCATCAAATCACACTCACCATGTAGCCATCTAGTCACAAAGTCCCGTTAATAAGGACATCAACGGACATATAAGTCCCCAAATACATGTGCCCAAACAACAAAAATCTCACTCAAGCCACAGACTGGCCCATTACAACCATGCAAAAATAACATCTCATCCATGGAAGTCACAAGCCGTCGATGCAAAACTGATACCAAGCGCTCTCGTGCGCGTTTGAATAAATTGATGGAATTCAAGAGTTACGCTCTTGGCTGAATTAAATGGGTTCGAACGACTAGAATTCAAGAATATGAGATTTTTCCTAAGGGTTTCGCAGCCTCTTGAAGATAAGTACAAACGTCTTTGTACTGATCCACAAGGCTCTACTAAACCTGCTCATGACCGGTGAGTCCTATGTAACCTAGCGCTCTGATACCAAACTGCTACGACCCCAAATCTAAGCCAGTCGTGATGGCAGATATCGTGGAACTAGGCCAGCCAAAACTACACTCGAATGATAATAAGCTTCCATTTACATCTTTACTGTACTGATTACCCATAAAGGTTTCCTTTAAACATTTATAAAGCAGTTAAAGCTATACTGAATATTAAGTACAACCCCCCGAGAACCCGGAGTCACTGGTCATGAGCATCTACATAAATATATAACTCAAAAGAAAATAAATTCTATAATAGTTAGCAGGAGAGAGAGCAGGACTGCAGACGCATGCAGCTACCTCGCAAACCTCCGAGAATCTCTGGAACACATAGACAGCTCAACCTGCCCTAACACCTGGATCTGCACACAATGTGCAAGGAGTAATGTGAGTATACCAACTCAGTAGTAATGAAAATAAATCAGATCTGAGCACGAAGAAACACATAAAATCAATGTCATCAATTCACAATATGCACACCCTTTCTTTCCAACACTATAACATAGATATATCAATTCATCATGCCATAAAACCAACTTCAGAAAAATCCTTGGAAAAATGAATATTTTCAACAACTTCAAATTAAAAGATTTAGTATGAAAATGAAATAAATCATAAAGAGGCCCCTCGGGCAAAACATATTTCATAAGTTTAGAGTGAAAGTGGTAAAATCATAAGTAGCCCCTCGGGAAAAAACATGTATCATAATCAGCCCCTCGGGCATGCCTCA
The DNA here is from genome assembly GCA_005239505.1 of Nicotiana paniculata. Classification (NCBI taxonomy): domain Eukaryota; kingdom Viridiplantae; phylum Streptophyta; class Magnoliopsida; order Solanales; family Solanaceae; genus Nicotiana; species Nicotiana paniculata. The sequence continues at coordinate 13,051 of ML318374.1, forward strand.
CAGTCGCTCATAATCAACCCCTGGGGCATACCTCACAATCATTCATAATCAGCCCTTCGGGCATACCCCAAAATCACTCATGCATCCCAATCACTTGTCACTCAGCACTCGGTGCGCTCACTGGGGGGTGTGCAAACTCTGAAGGGTCTCCTACAGCCCAAGCACTAATTTCAAGAAACCTCGTGGAGTATCATATCCTCACAAATCAGGCCCTCGACCTCACTCAGTCAAAACCTCTCAAAAGTCCCTCGGGCGAACTAGTAAAACGGGGTACTCGACCCAAAATATCATTTTAAATATGAAAGTAGTGTAAATCAGGCTGAGTTTCGAAAACTTTAAACACAATGTGACTTAGTGAAATCATCAATAACCAGTGAGGAAAACAGCAGTAAAAAGCTCCCAAGGGGTCTAAACAAGTCGGCACTAGGACCCAAATATGGCTTATAACCCAAATATTTAAGAAATCTTTAGAACAAACTTTAACATATAGTTTAGAGTAAAATACGCAACTCAATACTTGCCGTAGAGAGGACAAAGTCGAATCCAAAAATCAGTGCCCGCCACATACTCGTCATCCGACATGTGCGCCATTCTAAAATCAGTGAGAAATATGAAGTCCGGGGTTTCATACCCTCATGACAAGATTTATAACCGTTACATACCTCTAACGAGCCACAATACTAGTCCGCTATTCTCTCACCCATCAAATTGGTTCCCGATTGCTTTGAATCTAACCAAAACCATTTTAACATCATCAATATATATTAAAGGAACACAACCCAATCGAAAACTATCAAATTATACAAGAATCTCGAAATTCGGCCAAACCCGATGTTTAACCAAGGAATTAGACCCTTTGACTAAATATTATTTAAAAAATACGGGTTACTGATAATCAAGATAATAGGAAAAGATGAATCATAATAGACAATATTACAGAAATAAAAGATCGAAGTTGATTGTATTCGAGAATCATATGCCTTTACAAGCTGTCTTCCCCTCCCTTATATAAGAGATTCTTGTAACGTACGACTCCTGCTATGGTTACTCAGTAATAACTCACTATGACATTAATGAGGCGTTACAAATGATAACGGTAACAGGGGTTCAATTACATAACGTTCGAGTAATCAATTTTGGGTCCTTGAATTTGCGCGTAGCTTTGTCTAGATTCATTCTGACCGTGCCTCTCTCCCGTTTTGAAGAAGTTGAATTTCCCATGGCTGATAAGTTCGTTTGTTTACTGAACCGTGTCTATTTGTACCGTACCTCTTCAAAGAGTTATGTTCACCTATCATGTTTTCCTGTGTCCACGTGACTGGCTGAGTTGTCAAAAGCTGGATTACGTGTGAAACTCTTTTTTACCAATACAAATAGTCCCCCCACTTACTATATATTAAACGATTAATATTTGGTAAGTGGATATTCATTTATGGTTCTGCTCATACCACGTGTCCTTTTCAGATTGGTTCTGCATTTACTCAGCACCTTTAAGGGCTTTTTGCGGCTGTGTCTGTCCTTAAGTGACATCTTCAATTATGACTTTTCATCATTATTTTCCTTTTTCATCATGTTTGACGGTTTTCTTCAAGTATAAATATATGTTTTCTTTTCTTTGCTTCCACGAAACACTTTTCAAAGAGTAATAGACATTGAAAGCTTAGCGCCATCATCTGCTCCGACTAGGAGTCGGAGGGGTGGTAGACTTATAAGTCTAAGACCCACTCCTTCGAGAGGCCCTTGTTCTTCTCAAATAGTTCCTTCTCCTTCCACTAGATCTCCAGTTACTCCGAGATTTAGGTTTTATCAGTCTTCGTCTAGAGGTAGAGGCGAACCCCTTTGTGAACCTTGAGTCGATGAAATTGTCCCTGCGGAGTTTGTTTTCGCTAGGGATAGTCAAGTTCTTGTAGATCAATCTTCTTCTCTTGATAGTTTAGAAAGATATCCAACCCTTATAACTGAGGGTCAGATTTCCCTTGTTCGTAGGGAATGCTTTTGGAAATCTGACTTTCCTGTCTATATTCCGAATATCAATCAAAGAATAAATTCTTACAAGATGTGATATTCTTTTGTTTACACGTATCCTTTCACTTTTGGGTTTAGACCCCCATTGACCCAGTTATAATTGAGTTTTGCCGTTTTCCAAATATATGCTTAGGAAAAGTTGGCCCACTTGTGTGGCGAGTTGTCGCATGCCTTAGGAGTTTGGCTTTTTTAGCTTTTGTTCCTTTTACCTTCAACTATCTTATTAACCTCTACTCTCCTACCTTATTTTGTGAAGGGTTTTTACTCTGACTGCTAGAAGCAAACGAGTGTTAGTAACCCCTGGAGACGATAAGGATAAGGGTTGGCACCTTCGGTATGTCGCTTACCCATTGCTGGTTTAGTGGGTGAAGAAAATCTTCCCTTCCCTAAGATGTGGAATCGCACATGTGAGTATGCTTTAGCTCACATTTACTTTTTCTTGTTTTTACTTAAGATGTTTTATTTAACACTGTGTCTATTTATTTTTCTCCTTTAAACAATCATGAATACTATCGAGAATGTCTCCGGTATTCGTGATTGGGTAGAAAAACTGTTATCTCTTGCTTCTTCTGAAGAAAGATCTTGGAAGTACCTCGCTGGGAGGTACGGTTGGCAAGTAAAGACCCATGGTAAGTGAAGCTTTTGTTCTTGCTTCTTTCCTTACTCGAGTCTTTTTTCTTTTGTCGTTTAACTTTTTTCCTTTTAATAGGATTCTCTACTCGTGGGGTGTCTATTTCCTCTATCCCGAAGATGTCCTTGGCTCAAGCCCAGGAAATTATCGTTGGTTCATCTTCGTGAATCTCATTCCATGGAGGAAGAGGAAGACGGTTCTTTAGCACACAGTCCACGGAGAAGGCGAATGGTTTTAGATGACGAGCCTGCTTCCTCAACCTTGCCTTCCGTGTCGGCTATCGAGGCCCCTATCTTTGATGATGTTTCACATTCCCCTTTTCGTGATGCTATTGATCTGGCTCCTGACGATGTCCCTTATGCTGCTGTCTTTCCTGCTTCTTTTAGAGAATCTGCTTCGTCTATTCCTTTGGCTATCTCAACATCTACTGCTGGTTTGCCTGGAACTTCTTCAACCCTTCAACTTTCCGTGCCTGCTTCTTTGCCCGTGGCTTCTCCAGCTCCTCAAACTTCCGTGCCTGTTGCTTCTCCCTCTCTGCCTGCTTCCATGCCTTCCGTTAAGGAAGTAGGATCTTCCAGCAGAGATACGCGGCGGATGGTAATAGATGTTCCAGCTGAGGGAAACCTTTTCAAGAAGACGGGTGAGCCTGAAGTGTGGATCAAGCCTTTGATAGGTCCCGCTGAAAAATCAAAGCTAGCTAGTCATAGTGCTCTTACATGGGCCAATGAGGTCGTGCATACCTCTTAGAAGGTATGGTGTAAGTTATCCTCTTTCACTTTCATATATGAAATTTACCAGATCTGACTGGTTTACTTCTTGTAGATTAACCTCATAGGCATGGAACTTATGAAGACGATTTCAAACACAGACCAAGAGACAAGAGAGTTGCAGGCAGAAGTTGATAATTGGAAATATTAGTATGATAGCCTAAGGATTGACATGGACTCTTTAGAATAGGAGAGGAGTACCTTGAAGCGGCAGGTGAGACTTATGGCAGAAGAACTAGCAATGGAGCACGCTTCTTGCAGTCAAGCTAACAAAGGCTCTGAAGTCTTCGTTCGCGAAGCAGCTGTCCCGTGCCTCAAACGAGATTACAGAGTTGAAAAACTTGCTGGGGCAGAAGTAAGAATACTCAGGCGAGCTCGTGCAATCACTCACTCGTACTCAAAAAGATCTTCGAAGGGCTTTAGACAAAGCTCAAGCTTTAGAGGAGTCAATCTTTCCATAAGGGCCGCCCATGAAGCTGCGGAGGCGGAGAAGGACAGGCTGAGAGCTGAGCTTCAAGTGTGGGCACAAGATTATGATGGTTTTGAAGAGGTGGTTGATGTCGATGTGAGCTGGGCATGTATGAATTCTCTCCTTGACACATTGATGGAATTCAGTCAAGAGGGTTTTGACCTTAGTGCTTAAATAGCCAAAAATAAGGAAGCCATTGAGAAGGCTCAACAGGGTCATAACCTCTCTTCACCTGATGGTGAGATTCTAGTTGCTCATGCCTCTTCTTCCTGAGTTTCTCCCACTCCTTCTGCCTCTGAAGTCAACCCTTCTCTTTGAAAAGATCTAGTTTGTTGATCCCTTTTTTCTTTTTATTTGTATCAATTGGTGGTTACCCCCAGTACAGTCGGGGGTAAATTTGGATTTCCTTTAAGTCCCCAAATGACAACTTACGGGTATCACAATGTAAATATAAAAATCTTATATGGCTAAGTATAAGTTAATACTTAGTTTTATCTGTTTTAAGATATAAATGTTAGTTCGACTTTTACTGAGTTTCTGTTTCACTCTTTAAGTCTTTTGCATGATTTATTTTTCGAGGTTTTACTTTTACCTTCGAGTTTTGCATGTGGAATGCTTTAGAATACTCGTACCTTTTTTATAATAGGCACGGTGTCATATTAAATGTGTGTCATTTTGTAATAGGCATAGTTTATGGAAGAGGGCCATTTATAATCGACATGAAGAAGATGTGTCAACTTCATAATAATGCAATAAAGTGATAAGAATTTACACATGTTTAAGAATGTTTCCAAGGAAAGTTTTTTTGTTTGAACTTCCATGACATTTTACCTGAGTTTGGTTATCGTCTAAAAATCAAGCTTGCAACTATTTTGGTTTAACAGATTTAATATACTCTTGTATTTCGTAACTGTTTTTCCTAGGTAACAGTTTTTCGATATTAATATAAGGAAACAACTGTTTTTTACTAGTAACAATTTTTATAAAGATTGGGGTTTTTACCCGCAACTCTTTTGGAAACAGTTTTCTAATAAGTACGAGGGAACTGTTTTCTTATTCATAACTGTTTTTAATTGATACCAGTTTCTTGAAGAAATACAAGTGTTTATATCTTTCCTCCATGACTGTTTTATTTGAGAACAATTTTTTGAATGAGTATATTGATGATCTGTTACCCCTAACTTCTTTTGTTACACAAGTATTGAATAAGTATAAAGATGTACATTTCTTTCTTGTGACTAACATTTTGCCTTTCAACCTGAATATCTTCAAAGGTTTTTGCTTTTTGCATTAGGCTTTCTATTTGGATGGATCTTTTGATTTCTTTCGATTCTGCTCGTGTCACTTGTCTCATTGGGTAGACGCGTCTTTAGGCTCGAGATTTTGACTTTCTGATAGTCTTCTCTTCTTCGTCTTAGCCTTCCATACTGTATAGTCCCCCAAGTGTTTGATCTTTGAAGAATGAAATCTCGAGCACTTGATTATTCCTTTCCTTGTGGTCCTTTTACTGAAAAGGAAAAATATTTCGGACTCCAAGGTATATAGTTTTTTAGATGATGCCTGCTTAACCCCTTTTAAAACGCCCATCAGAAAGTGTAACCCTAGTCCGGGAATTGTGTTATTTCCTCTCGTCTTTGGAAGTCTAATATCATCATCCGTTGATGGGTTAGCTTTGTGCCTATTATCTAAAAAAGTTAGTAAATTTTGTAAATTTTCAAAATAAAATCGAACGTGTGATACCTGACGGGGGTATTCTTTTCTTTTTAGAATTAATACTTGTTTAGATGGATGGCGTTCCACCTTGTTGGTAGAAACATTGCCGTCCATAGCTTCCAACTCATAGGTGCCTTTTCCATCTATCCCTCGGATTTTGTAAGGTCCTTCCCAGTTTGGATTTAGCTCTCCTGCACCTGCTTCTTTGTTGATTGAAAGGCTTTCTTTGGGGACGAAGTCCCCAATTTTAAAGTACCTGAGATGAGATTTACAATTGCAATAACGCTCTAAGATTTTTTTAAGTTGTCATCCGTATCAATGCTGCTTCTCTCTGTGGTTCGAGCAGGTCCAGGTTGGTCCTTAATTCATTATTGTTTTCACCTTCCATTTTCGTCGAGAACCTTATACTTGGTTGACCAATCTCTACAGGTATAAAGGCTTCTGAGCCATAAATAATTGCGAACAGAGTTTCTCCCATGGCTATTTTTGAAGTCATTCTGTATGCACATAGTACCGCTGGTAACTCATCAGGCCAGTTTCCTTTGACTTTACCCAGCCACTTTTTTATATTGTTGATGATGACCTTATTTGTTGACTCAGCTTGACCATTAGATACGGGGTGATAAGGCGTTGAGGTGATCCTTTTGATTTGCCAACTTTCGAAGAATTTTGTGATTTGCGAGCCTATGAATTGTGGGCCATTATCACACACGATCTCATTTGGTATTCCGAAGAGGCATATTATGTTTCTCCATAAGAAGCTTTTAACTTCCTTTTCTCGCACTTGTTTGAACGCTTCCGCCTCTACCCATTTTGTAAAATAGTCGGTTAGTACTAGTAAAACCGTACATGTACTTTAGTTGTGGGAAGAGGTCCTACGATGTCCATACCCCATTTCATGAAAGGCCATAGGGATATTATTGGATGTAATAATTCCACTAGTCGATGCATGTTATTGGCAAACCTTTGGCATCTGTCACATTCGGATACGAAATTGTTGCCTTCTTCTTCCATCTTAGGCCAATACTATCTGGCTCTGATTAGTGTTTTCACTAAGGATCTAGCCCCTGAGTGATTTCTACAGTGTCCTTCGTGGACTTCTTTCATCAAAAATTCCGTTTGGTTAGATCCAAGTCATTTAGCTACGGGTCACCCGAACATATTGCGATAAAGTAAGTTGCGAATAAGGGAGTATCGTGCATCTTTGTGGCGTAGTGCTTGAGCCACTTTCCTATCGTCAGGCACGGTGCCATTCTGCAAAAAAATAAGAATTTCGTTTCTCCAGTCCCAGGTTGGGTTGTTCAAACTTACCTCATTCCTATCCTGGTCTATTGTTGAACGAAATAATTGAACGACAATTGTATTGTCTTTGTTTGTTACTTTCGTGACTGCTGTGTGGTTAGCTAATGCATCTGCCTCTGCATTTTCTTCTCTAGGTATTTGCACTACCTTCCATGTTTTGAATTGTCTCGCGAGCTCCCGTACTCTTTCAAGATATTGTTGCATTCTAATCTCTCGTGCAATGTAAGTCCCCTTTATCCGATTTACTACCATTTGGGAATCGATGTTGATCACAATTTTCTTGATTGAGAGCTCCCGTGCAAGTTCAAGCCCTGCAATAACAACTTATTACTCTGCTTCATTGTTAGTGATATGATAACACTTTATAGCTTGCCGGGCCTTTTCACCCGTGGGTGATATCAAGACTATGCCTAAGCCAACGCCTTTTACATTTGAAGAAGCATCAGTGAACAAGGTCCACATGCCTGGATTAACACCGTTAACGAGCCGTGACTCTTTTTCTAATTCAGATACAATGCCATTACTAGTGTCAGCAACAAAATCAGCTAGTATTTGAGACTTAATTGCAGTCCTAAGCTGATAAATTATCTCCTGCTCACTTAGTTTTATGGACTATTTGGCTAATCTTCCTAACAATTCTTGTTAATGCATAATATTTCTTAAAGTATACGAGGTCAAAACAGTGATTGGGTGGCATTGAAAATAGGATCGTAATTTTCTAGATTCCATTATTAAAGCTAAAGCTAACTTTTCCAGATGCGGATATTTAGTCTCAGCATCTAGAAAGGTTTTACTTAGCTAATAGATAGGTGATTGTTTACCTTTTTCTTCTTTTACCAATACTGCACTTACAACAATTTATGGGACAGTCAGGTAGATGTACAATCTTTCCCCTTCTTTTGGCTTTGAAAGCAATGGTGGTTTCGATAGATAAATCTTCAGGTTCTTGAGGGGTTGCTGAAATTCTTTAGTCCATTCGAACTGATTCTGTTTTTTGAGAACTGAAAAGAATTTAAAACATTTTTCGGAAGATCTAGAAATAAACCTCCTCACAGCTGCTATTCCTCCTGTCAGTCTTTGAACCTCTTTTTTATTTGATAAAACATCAAGTATTTCCTCAATGGCTTTAATTTGAGCGGGATTTACCTCTATTCCTCTGTGTCATACAACGAAACCCAAAAGCAGTAGATAGGTGTTTGAAATGGTCTTGTGCTTGTGTTGATTTTGCGAACATGGCATCGATGTACACCTCAATCGTTTTCCCAACATCTGGGTCACTAGCCTTTGATAGGTGGCTCCAGCGTTTTTTAGGCATAAAGGCATGACTTTATAACAATATGTTCCCCTTTTCGTGATAAATGAGGGTTTTTCCTCGTCAAAATAATCCATTTAATCTAATTATAACCAAAATATGCATCTAGAAAGCTTAATAGTTCATGACCTGCGGTAGCATCAATCATTTGATCTATATGTGGCAATGTGAATGAATCTTTGGGGTATGATTTGTTTAAATTAGTATAATCTACACATACTCTCCACTTGCCATGTTTTTATGTACTACCACGGTGTTTTCCAAGCATTTAGGGTATGTTACCTATCGTATCGAACCAATCTTGAAGAGTTTCTGTACCTTTTCGCAGATAACTTGGTTCTTGAATGGTCCTTGCTTTCTTTTCTTCTGCTTAACAGGTACAAAGGATAGATCCTCATTTAGTTTATGAGTCATCACTTTTGGTGGGATGCATGTCATATCTGAGTGGGACCACGAAAAATAGTATGCGTTAGCCTTTAAATAATCAATTAACGTACCTCTTCTAGTGGGGCTTAGCCTCGTGCCTATATACACTTTTTGGTCAAGTTTTTTTTCAGATAATGGAACAGCTTCGAGCTTCTCCGTAGTTATTTTGATGTGCTCATCTTCCTCCGATTAATGAATACCTTCTGGTCTAGAATACGCATCTTTGTGGTATAGTACACCTTCCGTGGTAACTTGACTCTTCTTGTCGTAAGTATTTTCTTTCGTTCCTGTTTCAGCAATAATATCTTCCGTACCTATTTGGGCAGTGTATTTTTTATGTCTTTTTAGGCGGTCTTACCTATTTGGGAGATTTCCTTATCTCGTAATTCCTCCACCTCTATTTTCTTGTTGTAGTGTACCGCATAATTTATATTCTTTGCGGTCTGCTAATCTCCTTTGATTTGTTGAATCCCCCATTCAGAGGGAAATTTAGTTACCCGATGCAATGTGAAGGGTATCACTTTCATGTCGTGGATCCATGTCCTTCCAATGATCACGTTATAAGCCATGTGAGTATCGATGACTTGGAACCTAGCTCTTTTGATAACCTCCTTAACATAAGTGTTAAGATCAATTTCTCCTTTTGTTATAACCGTGGACTTATCAAACCCGGATATGGCTCGTGCTTCTGGGATTACTTGATTCCCCAGTAGCATTTCTTGCATGACTCTTAGGAAAATGATATTGATTGAACTGCCTGGATCAATCAACACTCTTTTCACGTTAGTATCATGAATAAGTACAGATATTCCAGAGCATCGTTGTGCGGAAGCATTAATCTGCTGCTATTTGCACCATCGAAGGTTATATCGTCTAATCCACGAGCATGTTTCCCATATGTAATTGTGAACTTTGTGGTTGTTTTGCAAATCACTCTGTTTACTTCTTCACCCCCGTGTATTACCTTAACAGTTCATTTTGGAGAAGGAGGCTCTGGGGGCTCCTGCATGTTCCTCATATATGCATGTTTACCTTTATAACTAAAAAATTATGTTAAATAACCTTGTTTTAACAAATCTTGTACTTCACCTTGTAAAAATCTACAATTCGCAGTTTTGTGCCTATGATCGTTGTGACATTCACATTAGGGTTCTGGGTTTCTTCAATTTGGATTTGACCGCATCTCTTTGGGCCACTTAATCTTGTCTCCCATGCTCTTCAATATTGGGACAAGTTCAGTAGTACTTACGTTAGTGGTATGATCCCCAATTTGAGTACTACCTCTAGGTCGTTCATCTCGATCTTTTCTTGATCTAGACGAGGGAGAAATTACACCTCTTCCTTGTAGTCTATAGTTTGACCAAGTGATTTCCAACCTGGGGCGGGTATCGCATCCCGAGGGTCCTAAGTAAGAGTTGTACCTATTTTTACTTGATCTTCTATGTGATTGAGGACATCTGGATCTAGAATGATCTTCATCTCTCGAACGAGCAATGATATCTTCTTCTATTCTGAGTTTAGTGTTGTACCTGTTATATACATCGTTCCATGTTGTGGAGGGTAATTCTCTTAGATTCTCCTTAAGTTGCTTGGTGCCTTCTCAGCTTTTATCGTTCAAGTTGCTTGCAAATGCCATGGCTGCCAAATTATCAGGCAACTTGGGTAACTGCATTCTTTCTCGTTGAAACCTATCTACAAACTCTCGGAGTAGTTCCGTGTCTCCTTGTTTTAATTTGAATATATCTTCCATTCTATTCTCGACTTTTTGTGCACCAGAGTGTGCTTTTATAAATGAATCAACAAGCTTAGCAAAAGAGTCAATAGAATTTTTAGGGAGAAGAGAATACCAGGTTAGAGCCCCTTTGGTAAGTGTTTCCCAAAATATTTTGACAATGACTTATTCAATATTTTGTTTCATTAAGTCGTTGCCTTTTACCCCAATAGTGAAAGCAGTCACATGGTCGCGTGGGTCAGTTGTTCCATCGTATTTGGGAACGCCAGGCATTTTAAACATTTTGGGTATAGGAAAAGGTGCCGCACATGGCTTCCACGGTTGTTTATAATATCTATTAACACCGATGCCTGTGATGACAGCAGGTACACCAGGAATTTGTTCGATACGATCGTTCTGCTCCTTCATTTGTTTCTGCATGGTTAACAATAAATTTTGTAGTTCTGAGTTATTAGATATACCTGGTCTCATTTACAGATATTCACTAGGAGTATCTCCTCTTCCTATGTTTGCCAACCCAGATTGAGGATTTTCCATGGCGATGGTGTTATTGGGGGTGGCGTTGGCGGTGTAGGCAACACTGCTGGTAATTCTATCGCAAATTCTTGCAAAGCTTGGCTCACATACTCTGCAATCATTTGATTTACATGATCTCTTTCCATAGTTTGATCATTATTACCATGGTTGTTATTGGATCTTTCTGGGGATTGTTCCCTCGAACCACGTGGGGTTTGATGCGAGGCTAGAATTCATAGTTTAACATGTTATATGCCTTAGATTTTATGTGTGTTAATGATGAAAACACACCTTTTATGTGCTTAATGGAGTTTATTTCATGTGTAGGTGACTTGGAGATTGAAGCCGAGCTAAAAGTATGCAAATACATCAAAAATACGCTCAAGAATCGAAAAGGAAATACCAGGGCGTTAGCCGGGCGTATGGCCCCTAAAGCCAGGCTGACACCTGGGTCCCGAGTTCCGGTCAATTCCGAGTTTTGAAGAGTTTAAGTGTTTCACAGTTTGAGTAGAAGTCTCCTACACGTTTAGGATTTCTCCTAAACATATAAATAGACCCCAAAACAGAACTTGAAAAGAATATTCGAGGAGAAGAAGCCATTGAAGAGAAGTAAAACATCAATTTGTACAACTTTTATTCATTACTTTATAGTTTAATTATGCAAGTTATTTTGGATTTCATTCTTATGAACATGTTTAGCAAATTTATTTAATCTAGGGTTTTGGTGGAACCCGTTGGGGGATGAACTTATTGTGTTATTAATATAGTTCTGATTGGTTGATTAATCTCTATTTGTTCAACTACGTTCTTGTTGTAGTTAATT
>ML318374.1:24867-56004 GCA_005239505.1 Nicotiana paniculata
TTTTTACAATTGTTTACACCTTATTGTAGTTAATCTTTAGTTTTAATATTTTCATTCAGTTGTAGTAGTTTAAACAACACCAAGTGACAGTTTAGTATTCTAACAGCTTGCTTGATACGTTGACACCCTGCGGGATCGACTCTGGGCTTAATACCCCAGTCTATATTTGCATCGCCCATTTAGTCTTTTATTTGACATAGTTAAGCGTGATCAGGGTTCCTAAAGGTGATGGAATTGGGGTTCCACTTCTTTGCTGGTTGTTGTCGTTGGGGTTTGACATAATTCAAAGGATATCACTTTGAAAGTAAACAAAGATTATTAGATTCCCGGTAACAAAACCAATTTGTTTAACCAAAAAATTAGACCCTTTGACTAAAGCTTATTTTTAAGATGAGTACGGGTTACTGATAATCAACATAATGGGAAAAAATGAATAATAGACAATATTACTGAAATAAAAGATCGAAGTAGATTGTATTCGAGAATCAGATGCCTTTACAAGCTGTCCTCCCCTCCATTATATATGAGATTCTTATAACGTAGGACTCCTACTATGGTTACTCATTAATGACTAATTATGACATTAATGAGTTGTTACAAAGGATATCGGTAATGGGGGTTCAGTTACATAACGTTCGAGTAATCAATTGTAGGTCCTTGAATCTGTCTGTAGCTTTGTCTAGATTAATTCTGACCGTGCCTCTCTCCCGTTTTGATCAAGTTGAATTTCCCGTGGCTGATAAGTTCGTGGGTTTACTTAATCGTGTCTCTTTGTACCGTACCTCTTCAATGAGTTACGTCCAGCTGTCGTGTTTTCCTGTGTCCACGTGACTGGCTGAGTTGTCACAACCTGGCTTACGTGTGAAACTCTTTTTTACCAATACACCCGAGCCCCAGGCCCACACCTCAGAATCTGATAAAATTTACATCACAAGAACCCTTATCACACGATACCCTACATACCAAGAACATTAAAATCAGACCACAATTTTCCAAAAGAAATTCCCAAATTTTTCTCCGGTTTTCCAAACTTTTTCTCACTTTAGTCCTTAAAATACAACCCTAATCCAAAAAAATAACATAGAAACGACTTTAATAACTTGGGAACTTACCTCTGAAGACACACAAATTTTCTCTTCAAATTGCCCTCAAATGAGCTCCAACTGCATGCAACAATGGCTAATGACTAAAATTTCATGGACGCTTCTTTTATACTGTTCTGCTCGGCAATTCCGCACCTACGGACCTTTAATCGCACCTGCAGATCTGCCCCTGCGGTCTCAGGTGTGCACTTGCGAAAACCCACTAACGTACCAATTGGTACACCTGCGAGCCCTTCTCCGTACCTGCGGCTTCGCATGTGCGACAATCCTTTCGCACATGCGAACTCCTGCTGCCTAGACTCCCTTCGCACCTGCGCATGGACTTTCACACCCGCGGCATCACAGGTGCGGCTACGAATAAAGCAATCAAACCGTCAAATATTCACCCCCTCTGAACTATTTTAATGTCAAATAAATTCACCCTTAAACTACCACAACCAAAATACAATAAATTTAAGGAAGACTCTGCCGGCTGCGGTTGTCTCCGGATGGTGCAGCTCGTCTATGTCTCCAAGTCAGCCGCATCACTGATCCAGCAGGGCCACTAGCTAAGAATGTACTTCTGCAATAAAAATGCACAACAAGTGTTGCATGAGTACGAAAACAACGTGTACTCAGTAAGTATCCCGCCTAACCTCGAAGAGGTAGTGACGAGAGGTCGACTTTGACACTTACTAGAGGTCAAATTAATATAATCAAGGGTGACACTAAGTATGGATATCGTTAGCAACTTAACAAGTAGCAACAGGAAATAACAACTTCTTTCACATTTAATATTTTTCAATCCTCGTCATTTCAGTTGCCAATTTGAAATATCCAGGCCAGTAATCAAGTAAAAATCACAACAAGTACGCACTAAATATCATGCGCAAGCAATGCCGAGGGTCGAATGGCCCGAACCAACATAAGTGTAAATTGTGCACTGTCGAAGGGTCGAACGGCGCGAACAATAGATGCATCTATTAACGTGTCGTGGCGTACGGCCCGTTCCCATGAGAGTAGTGGAAAAATCACCCCGCTCACAGAATATAAATTACAAAGCGGTCATACACAGTCATGCACATTAAAACAGTCTACCCCGACTACATCAGGAAAATAAATACTCAAGTAAATGAAAAATTTCTCTTTTAAAGGTCACAAAATAGTATTTAAATATTTTCCAGAAATCCATTTTTTTTACCAAGTTCGGTTCATCAATAAGATTACAAATACGATAAATAAAACATGCTTTTGGGTCCTAGACTACCCGGACATAAACATAATAGTAGCTACGCACGGACTCTCATCACCTCGTGCGTACGTAGCCCCCGCAAATAGTATCACCTATGTAATGTCATGACCCCAAATCCAGGCCAGTCGTGATGGCGCCTATCATGGAACTAAGCCAGCCAAAACTTCACTCAAATCATAATAAACTCCCATTTACCTCTTAACTATATTGATTACCCATAAAAGTGTTACTTAAAAATTTATAAAACAGTTAAAATTATACTGAATAATAAATATAACCCCCGAGTACCCGGAGTCACTGGTCATGAGCATCTACATAAATATACAACTCAACTATAATATTTAAAAAAAAAATAGGGAGTGGGACTGCGGACGCATGCAGCCACCTCGCAAACCTCCGCGAATCTTTGGAACAGATAGACAACTCACCATGCCCTAACACTTGAATCTGCACACAAGGTGCAGGGAGTAATGTGAGTACGCCAACTAAGTAGTAATGAAAATAAATCAGGTCTGAGCAGCAAGAAATACATAAAATCAATGTCATCAAATAACAAGAGGCACAACCTTTCTTTCCAACAGTATAACATAGATAAGTGAAATCATCATGTCTTAAAAACATCTTCAGAAAAATCGTTTAAAGAATGGATATTTTTCAACAACTTCAACCGAAAGGTTTAGTCTAAAAATAAAATGAATCATGTAGAGGCCCCTCGGGAAAACATATTTCATAATCTCAGAGTGAGAGTAGTAAATCATCAGTAGCCACCCGGGAAAAAAATATTTCATAACTCAGAGTGAAAGTAGTAAAATCATCAGTAGCCCCTCGCGCAAAACATATATCATAGTCTGCCCCTGGGGCATGCCTCACAGTCATTCATAATCAGCTCCCCGGGCATACCTCACCATCACTCGTAATCAGTCCCTCAGCACCTCACAGTCACTCATGCCTCCCAGTCGCTCTTCACTCGGCACGTACCTGCGCTCGCTGGGGTATGTACAGACTCCGGAGGGGCTCCTACAGCCCAAGCTCTATAAACAAGCCAAATCATGGCATCAATCACTCCCAGGAACTCAGTCTCTCTCATATCATAATATCCTCACAATATTGGCCCTCGGCCTCACTAAGTCAGACACTCACATCATGCCACTCGGGCCATAAATAAACGAGGTTCTCGACCCAAGATAGTATTTCATTTCAGGAAATAGTAATATCATCAAATAAGAGTGTCAACAATTTCAAGAAAGACTGAGTGAAAAATCATAATTTCAAAGTAGTGAGAATACCAGTAAAATAGCCCCCAAGGGGTTAAAACAAATCTGCACTAGGCTCCAAACATGGCTTACAACCCAAATATGTCAAATCGTAGTAATACTGTAAAACATATGCTTAAATAGCAGTTTCGCAACTCAAGAGTTGCCTAAAAAGGAACATATTTCCAAATTTTCAGTTCGTCCACGCCCCACAATCGTCATCCAGTGTGTGCGCCACTCCATATCCGTGAAGGGATGTAAAGTCCGGGATTGCCTACCCTCCGAACATGATTTATAACCATTACTTACCTCTACCAGGCCACAACACTAGTCCACTATGCTTTTACCCCTCAAATTGGCTCTTGATTGCTTCGGATCTAGCCAAAACCAGTTCAACATCATTAATATATACTCAAGGAACACAACCCAATCGAAAATTATCAATTTATTCAAAAATCTCGAAATTCGGCCAAACCCGAGCCTCGGGCTTACATCTCGAAATTCGATAAAATTTGCATCACAAGAAAACTCATCCTCCAATGAGCCCTTACATACCAAGAACACCAGAATCAGACCACAATTGCCCGCTAAAATTGCCAAAAGAAATTCCCAACTCTTTCCTCCCCTTTCCCAACTTTTCTTACTTTAATCCTCCAAATACAAGCCTAATCCGAATTAAAATAGCATAGAAACGATGTTAATAACCCGAGACATACATCCACAGAAGAATCATGAATCTCCTCTCCAATCTGCCTTCAAAAGAGCTCCTCTCGCATGCAAAAATGGTTAAATGAAATGAATTTCACGGAGGCCCTTTTTATACTATTTCTGCCAGTCATTTCCGCACCTGCGAACATCTAGTTGCACTTGCGGACCGCACCCGCGGTCCCAGGTGCGCACATGCGGAATCTCACTTAACGGACCAAATTCCACACCTGCAGCCAACCTTCTGCACCTGCAGCCAACCTTCCGCACCTGCGGCTTCGCAGGTACGGCCCATACTTCGCACCTGCGAAAATTCCTTGCCTAGCCTTTTTCGCACCAACCAAACATAACAACACAACCCATAGGATTATTCAAACTTAGTTGAACCTTCCAAACTCCAAAAACAACACGAAAACACTTACATCAAATTCAAGCGTATGAAATTTGAAACTTCCAGATTTCACCAAGTACGCCGAAACCAACCAAAACACCTTCGATTGACCTGAAATTTTGCAGACACATCCAAAATGCGAACTTGTTCCATCTTTAGGAATTCCATTCCGACCCTGATAGCCTATTTTCCACTGCCGACCGGAAATCGCCAAAAACTAACTTTCGCCAATTGAAGCTTAATTCTACTCCGGACATCAAAAAAATATTTTGAACACACTTGTAAGTCCCAAATCACCTCACGAAGCTATATGAGCCATAAAATCTGCATTTCGAGGTCATTTACCATTAAGTCAACTCCCAATTGAAACTCTCAACTATTAGGCTACCTTGAGGGACCAAATGAATCAATTCTCATCATGACCA
Source organism: Nicotiana paniculata (assembly GCA_005239505.1). Classification (NCBI taxonomy): domain Eukaryota; kingdom Viridiplantae; phylum Streptophyta; class Magnoliopsida; order Solanales; family Solanaceae; genus Nicotiana; species Nicotiana paniculata. The sequence goes on from ML318374.1 coordinate 29,976, forward strand.
CTATGAACCCGAACCAATCGACCCAACACACATAAATGAAGATGAACAACATAAAATGAAGGAAAGACGGGGGAAACAGGGTTAAATTCTCGGAACGACCGACCGGGTCGTTACTTCCTCCCCCACTTAAACATACGTTTGTCCTCGAACGTGCCAAGAGTTGTTCTCCAACACTATCAAACTGTTATGCATCTTATCATGCACATATTTGGGGGTGATCCCACGTCACCCTATCCCAAATTCTCATAAACCTTAGAACCAAATTCTCACTTCTGAAATGATATACAATATCAAAATTTCCTTATACCCAAATTCTCACTTCTGAAATGATATACAAGATCAAAATTTCCATAACTGCTCAGAACAACCCAATACCGGTACAAAACCTCTTATCAGGAAATGCCTCGCTCTAAAACTTCCATACACCGCCGATGATGAAAGAAGAACACAGAACTAACAACCATTCTTCAGATCAACCAGACATGAAACTCCCCCTTCCCATACAGGAATTATAGCAGATTTCGAAGCTGACTCCCGATATTTGTCCTTCCAACCATGCCGTAGAATATTCTGAAAATATTCATTCTAAGTGCAATGACCTCCTCTCATCCATCACCACCACCCTGATAACATGACACTAACAGTTCGACACATTGATACAATTTGAAGCCAAAACCTGTGGAACTTGGGCATTTAACAACAACTTCCTAATGCAATCAAATTATGTAAAAGGTTCACAGGAGAGGACCATCCTGCCATTAACAATTACCGTAACAATAACATACTAACCACCTGGCACACACTGCAAAAATAAAAAACACATGTTTGCAATACAAAAGGTCATACCCCTCCATAACTCCGCTATATTGTACGATCTCATCCAACCGCCAGTCCACTTGGAATACTTCAAGACACCTTGCCCAAAAATCAATAACCACTCGAAATTCGACATCAACTACTCAAAGTGAATTGCCATAACCATGGGAAAATCGGACGATACCATGCCACCCAAAATAGAAGGTATATAACCAACACGCCTCAATCCCACAACACCCAATTACTTACCTTACTCAAATCTAGCTATAAAGCCCAATTAGAACTGCACCATATGTGCATATAACCAATAATCACCACTCCTTGCAACACTGAAGGGTAACTCATAGATCACTCCAGAACATGGACAAATCAATCACAATCGAATGGTACCTTTCTCAATAATAGAAACTTCGAGCCAACAATTCCGACCCGGTGCAGAACACGCACCCACATTAGCCTACCACTGACCCTAAATTAACTTTGATCACCCACAACAGATAGACAACTTACCAAAAAGTTCATAATGACAAAATCATGGTACATACTAACACCCGACTAGCTCAGCTCGCCTCTTCACAGTTCTCTACCACAAAATATCCTATTTATGAGAACTCTTAGTCTCAAAATCCGTGAAACGTACAAATTAAGATATTTGATCACAACTCCACCGCTCGAATACATAACAAATCCCAAATACTCATTCATTCCATGGGGAATACCCCTATAATTCTTCCGTTCACCAAGTAACCTTGAATATCAACAGTCGATCCAACAATAGGGCGCCACGATACCAATGAAGTACCCTTAACTCAACCACATTGCTCTTCCTGAAATATATACCCTCATTAAGTCGCACCAAATAGTGATATCATCTACCTAGTCATCTGAAGCTGCCCATGCTACCTAAGAATTTATGACCTTCCTTCCAGAACCGTATCGTGACCTCACATATGAAAATCTCCACTCTACCCAACATACCGCACACGCCATGCCAACCCAGGAAAAATACGGGAACTCCACGGCCCTTCTGATCCACAAGCAACTACGCACCCAAATTACCAAGAACTTCCATTGGATCTCATTTAGAAACAAATTCACTACACGCCTTAACCGCGGTAGAAACCATCCGGAACAATCCGAAATATCATTTCCACAACACCAACCCATCATGACTGAATTCTTCTAACTCAACCAACTACGTGGCCCACAGAAAATCCAAGAGCATTGCTAAGAAACACCCGAAAAACTCATCACCTTATGAACACCAAAAGACTAATCGTATCCCTTACCATGCCGATCCGACCTACTACCAAGTTGCCCTATTTACCCAAGTTTCTTCTGACTCCCCTTCTAATCAATACTTATTCCTGGAGTCATACCACAAATTTGCAACCCAGACTCACCACACGCGACCCAAGCAAAAAAAAAATATCGTTTAAGGCTCATAAGCGACTGAATACTCCCTTAATTATCCCCAAATGCACCACATTATAAAAACTTACCCTGAAGAGACTTCTGCAAATATAAAACATTACCTTCGCCTTCCAGATACTGATATGTAGAAACCACATGTCTTGACATCCTCTAACATAAATCTCAATCACACTGACCAATTAGACAGAATCGACCTGACCCGTTGGCCCACTAACATACTAGGAAAGTAATCCACTCACTTGAAACCACATGCAAATGCATACACTGCGCACACTACACCTTTTAAAATTTCCACTAAATCATTCAATAGAACACAATTACCCAAACAAGTACACTACAACCTATATCGAAGAAATTTCCGTTACCCATGACATTCCCAGACCCCATACCTGCAGGTCATAACTGATTTACCACTATACTTCGAACTGGAACCATTACATAATCATGTAATCAATTTTTCAATTACGAACTCCCTCACTTGGCTCAAATCCAAGGATCAAGACAAACAAGACTATGCCCACACATTATTACTGCCACCATGCTGTGGTGGGATTCAACTAAATCCTCCGTAAGCCTATATGACCCAAACCATCTAACACTCAAATCAATTGCCAATCTCGCATCCACCATCGTAATAGTCACGCCAACTTCCACAAGCGATCTAAACTCCAATTACAACATATATCTTTTGCTAGTAGAAGAGAATTTATTACATAACTACATAGGAACCACACACCCTAGGACAACCCACAGGAGGGACCCCTTCTTGATTAGCCTCAATTTCTATCTCTCCATACACTTCTGAAGACCAAAAATTTCACGCAATCACTACACCTTCCTGCATCTGAACACAACCAACACCTACCCTCGGGGCACCACATTATGCGGTAAAAACCAGAAACCGATGGCATAACTAAGATTAGAGAGGCGGTCACAGAAATCTCGAGCTTCTGGAAGCTTTACCCACACATGACTGACCATATGGATACCCTCACTGGACACCACGTGTCCAAAGAATGCTACTTAACCGAGCTAAAATTCACTCTCGGAGAACTGGCATCGAGCCTTCTCTCCCTGAATCCTTATAATGCCATCCTCAGATACTGATCCTGCCACTCCTGGTTACACGAATATGCCCTGACACAACCAATGAATGCAATAACAATGAGTGCTAATACGGCTGGAATACAACGTCAATCAAATACATGAACGTTACTGGGCAAATGATAAACTAAAAGACATCACCAGGAACTCATAACCCAACAGAGAAATCCTCTTGACTCCACTACTACACAACATGAGAGGTCTTCCAACATACTCACAACTCAAGGACATATACCAAATTGAGACAGAAATCAAACACTCAATAAATCTTACCACATTTCCAGCCAGCCCTTTCGACACATTTCACAGTCTGAACACATCTAACCATCAATTCAAACCCACCATATAGGCATATAGTCACCAATTCTCATCAATAAGAACACGAACAGACATACAAGTCCCCAATTGCATGTGCCCACACAACAAAAATCTCAGCAATCAAGCCACAGAATGAATCCAACCTCAAGTCCTCTAGACTGGCCCATTACCAACATGCCAAAATCACATCTCATCCATGGAAGCCACAAGCCGTCGATGCACAACTGATACCAAGCGCTTTCGTGCGCGTTTGAATAGATGGAAGGAATTAAAGAGTTATGCTCTTGGCTGAACAAAATGGATTCGCACGACAAAATTTTTTTTTTTATTTTTAAAATGTGAGATTTTCCTAAGGGTTCCGCAGCCACTCGAAGATAAGTACAGACATCTCCGTACCGATTCGCAAGACTCTACTAAACCTGCTCATGACCGGTGAGCCCTATGTAACCTAGCGCTCTGATACCAAACTGTCACGACCCCAAATCCAGGCCAGTCGTGATGGCGCCTATCATGGAACTAGGCCAGCCAAAACATAACTCAAATCATAATAAACACCCATTTACCTCTTTACTATATTGATTACCCATAAAAGTTTCCTTTAAACATTTATAAAAAAGTTAAAACTATACTGAATAATAAATACAACCCCCGAGGATTCAGAGTCACTGGTCATGATCATCCACATAAATATACAACTCAACAAAAATAAATTCTATAATATTAAAAAAAAAAGGGAGCAGGACTTCGGACGCATGCAGCCACCTCGCAAACCTCCGAGAATCTCTAGAAAAGATAGACAACTCACCCTGCCCTAACACCTGAATCAGCACACAAGGTGCAGAGAGTAATGTGAGTACGCCAACATAGTAGTAATGAAAAAAACCAGGTCTGAGTAGCAAGAAACAAATAAAATCAATGTCATCAAATAACAGGAGGCACAACCTTTATTTCCAAGAGCATAACATAGATAAGTGAAATCATCATGTCTTAAAATCATCTTCATAAAAATCGTTTAAAGAATGTATATTTTTCAACAACTTCAACCGAAAGGTTTAGTATAAAAGTAAAATGAATCATATAGAGTCCCCTCGGGCAAACATATTTCATAAGCTCAGAGTGAGAGTAGTAAATCAGCCCCTCGGGCATGCCTCACAGTCACTCATAATCAGTCCCTCGGGCATACCTCACAATCACTCATAATCAGTCCCTTAGCACCTCACAGTCACTCATGCCTCCCAATCGGTCGTCACTCGGCACTCGCAACTTTGTAGGTACCTGCATTCACTGAGGGTATGTATAGACTCTGGAGGGGATCCTACAACCCAAGAGATATAAACAAGCCAAATCACGGCATCAATCACTCCCAGGCACTCGGACGCTCTCATATCATAACATTCTCACAATATTGGCCCTCGGCCTCACTTAGTGTCAGACACTCACATCATGCCACTCGGGCCATAAATAAACGGGGTTCTCGACCCAAGATTGTATTTCATTTCAAGAAATAGTAATATCATCAAATAGGAGTGTCAACAATTTCACAGGAAAGACTGAGTGAAAAATCACAGTTTCAAAGTAGTAAGAATATCGGTAGCCCACAAGGGGTTAAAACAGAGCGGCACTAGGCCACAAACATCAGTTTACAGCCCAAATATAACAAATCGTAGTAATACTGTAAAAAATATGCCTTAAAAGCAGTTTCGCAACTCAATAGTTGCCTGAAAAGGCACATATTTCAAAATATTCAGTTCGTGCACTCCCCACACTCGTCATCCAGTGTGTGCGTCACTTCAAATCAATGAAGGGATGTAAAGTCCGGGGTTTCATACCCTCAGGACATTATTTATAACCATTACTTACCTGTACCGAGCCATAACACTATTCCGCTATGCTTTTGCCCCACAAATTGGGTCCCGATTTCTCCGAATCTAGCCAAAACCAGTTCAACATCATTAATATATACTCAAGGAACACAACCCAATCGAAAATTATCAATTTAATTCAAAAATCTCGAAATTTGGCCAAACCAGAGCCCCGTGCCCACATCTCGAAATTCGATAAAATTTGCATGACAAGAATCCTCATCCTCCCACGATATCGTACATACCAAGAACATCAGAATCGGACCATAATTGCCCACTAAAATTGCCAAAATAAATTCCCAAATCTTACTTTAATCCTCCAAATACAAGACTAATCCGAATTAAAATAGCATAGAAACGATGATAATAACCCGAGAAATTACCTTCACTGAAGAATCATGAATCCCCTCTCGAATCTGCCTTCAAAAGCGATCCTATTGCATGCAAAACTGGTGTCATGAAATGAATTTCACCGAGGCCCTTTATATACTATTTCTTCCACTAATTTCCGCACCTGCGGACTCGCACCTGCGGTCCCAGGTGCGCACCTGCGGTCCCAGGTGCGCACCTGCGGTCCCAGGTGCGCACCTGCGGAATCCCACTTAATGGACCAAATTTTGCACCTGCGGCTTCGCAGGTGTGGCCCAAACTTCGCACCTGCGAAAATTCTCCTGTCTAGACTTTTTCGCACCTGCACACTTCCCATCGCACCTGCGGCTGCCCTTCCGCAAGTGCGGCCAACACCAGCAATCACACACCAACAGCTATTTATGAGATTTTAAAATTTTCAAAACCCTGTCAACAATCCGAAATTAATCCTGAGCCACTCGGGGCCCCAACCAAACATACCAACACACCCCATAGCATTATTCCAACTTAGTCGAGCCTTAGAAACTCCAAAATCAACACAAGAACACCAAAATTACATCAAATTCAAGCCTATGAACTTTGAAACTTCCAGATTTCACCAACTACGCCGAAACCAACCAAAACACCTCCGTTGGACCTGATATTTTTCCAACACATACAAAATGACATTACGAACCTGTTCCAACTTTCGGAATTCCATTCCGACCCAGATTGCCTAAGCCATAAACTAACTTTCGCCAATTCATGCCTAATTCTACTCTGGACATCACAAAAATATTCTGAACACACTCAAAAGTCCCAAATAACCTAATGAAGTTATCCGAGCCATAAAATCCGCATCCCGAGGTCTTTTACTAATAAGTCAACTCTCAGTTGAATTTCTCAACTATTAGGCTACCTTGAGGGACCAAATGCCTCAATTCTCATCATGACCACTCTGAACCCGAAAAGATCGAACCAACACACGTAAAATGAAGCTGAACCACATAAACTGAAGCATAAAAGGGGGAAACAGGGCTAAATTCTCGGAACGACCGACCAGGTCGTTACATCCAATTATTTCACTCATGGGGACAATTTCCCCTTACAAGGTTATAAAGGAGACCTACCTCGCTCTGAAGCCTCCAAGACCTTCTGACGTCTCAAATTGATTAACAACGCCCCAAATTCCAAACTTATAACTATTCAATTTATATAAATTCACAACTCCGCTCAGAAGGTTGACAAAATTACCCGCGGGCCCACGTGCCCAAATTCCAAAATTTCTTGAAGATAAACTCACCCATAGCCTTACTAACGCAAATATATAATTTACTCTAATTTTCATGCTCAAATCCGTGGGCAAAATCAAAAAATACACATTCTAGGTCCTATTCAAAAATCCCAAATTTCTACAAATTTCCCCCCTCTAATCTATGCGTAATGCAAGTATTTAACTCAAGATGGGGAGAAATCACTTACCTTATGGAAGATGCTGAAAATACCACTCCAAAATCGCTCCAAAATTGCCCTCCATCGATGAATTTATGTCAAATAAGCCAAGACCTCGGTCTTAAAATACACACTGCCTAGGCCCCATTCCTACACCTGCGGCTTCCAACCTCGCACCTTCATGCCCGTAGGTGCGCCTATGCACCTGCACCTTCGCCTTCCTCATCCACAGCCGGCTCCGCACCTGATCTACCTCTTCCGCATATGCGCTTACGCAGGTGCGGAAATAACCTCGCACCTGGGCCCCTAGCCAAGCCAGCCTAACCTCGCACCTGCGATGCCAAAGTCGCACCTGCGGCCCTTGTTGCGCAGGTGCGGTCACACCAGACACCAGAAGCCTTAGCCCTTCCTTAACTCCAAATTCGATATGTTAACCACTTGAAATCCACCCGAGGCCCCCAGGACCCCGTCCAATTGCACCAACCTGTTCCAAAACACAATGTGGACCTGACCGAGGCCTCAAATCACATCAAGTAGCATCGAAACAATGGATCGGACCACAATTCAATCTTTATGAACTTTGAAATTTCCAACATCTACATTCGATTCTGAAACCTATCAAATCACGTCTGATTGACCCCAAATTTTGCGCACAAGTCACATTCAACATTACAGACCTGCTCCAACTCTCAGAGTCGCATTCCGATCCCGATATCGAAATTTCCACTTCCGGTCAGATTTCTCCAGAAACCTTCAAATTTCTATCTTTAGCCAAATTACTTCAAAATAATCTACGAACCTCCGAATTTACTTCTGATCGCACTCCCAACTCCATAATCACCATACGGAGCTATTCCCAGACTAGGAATCCCAAACAGACATCAATATAACTAAAATGTACTTCAACCCAGACTCATGAAATTTCTTCTAAAATATTGACTTCTGCAATATGCGCCGAAACACTCCTGAGTCATCCAAAACCCGATCTGAACATACGCCCAAGTCCAAGATCATCATACGAACCTGCTGGAACCTTCAAATCTTGATTCTGAGGTTGTTTACTCAAAAGTCCAATCTTAGCCAATTCTTCCAAGATAAGGCTTCTGAAATGAGAATTTTATTTCCATATTGACTCTAACCTTCCCGAAATTCAATTCGGACCACACCTACAAGTCATATCATCTGAAATGAAGCTGCTCATGGCCTTAAACCGTTGAACAACTGTCATGACCCCAAATCCTAAAGCGGTCGTGATGGAGCCTATCGTGGAACTAGGCTAGCCAATAATCACATGTTCACAATTTCTTTAAAAATCCCATTCCAAAATTCGAGCATTTCATAAATATACTGAAATTACTGAATAAAGTAGGTAAATATAATACAATACTGCCAACCCCAAAATCCGGAGCCAATGTGTCATCAGCATCTAGAAGATTAAGTCAAAATATACTGTCATAATGCAAAACCTCTGAATAAAAGCTAGATACAACCGGGAGGGAAAAACATAGATGATGCGGACGCGGAACAGCTACCTCTATATCCTGCAATCAAGCTCCGCACGGAATAACTGGCTAAAGCTCGATGTTTGCACCTGAATCTGCACAAATAGGTGCAGGGAGTAATGTGAGTACACCAACTCAGTAGTAATGAAAATAAATCTGGTCTACCCGCCAAGGAAACACATAAAATCAATGCCATAAAATAACCAGAGGGACAACCTTACTTTCCAATAGTATAACATAGATGTATGAAATCATCATGCCTTAAAATCATCTTCAGAAAATCCAGTAAAGAATGTATATTTTTCAACAACTTCAACCGAAATGTTTAGTATAAAAATGAAATGAATCATATAGAGGCCCCTAGGGCAAAACAAATATCATAATCAGCCCCTCGGGCATACCTCACATCCACTTATAATCAGTCCCTCAGCACCTCGCAGTCACTCATGCCTCCCAATCACTCGTCACTCGTCACTCGGCACTCTGTAGGTACCTGCGCTCACTGGGGGTGTTTACGGACTCCGACTTCGGAGGGGCTCCTTCATCCCAAGCGCTAATAAACAAGCCAAATCATGGCATATATAACTCTCAGGCACTCGTCTTCTCGGTAGGTACCTGCGCTCACTAGGGGTGTGTACATACTCCGACATCGGAGGGGCTCCTTCAGCCCAAGCGCTAATAAACAAGCCAGATCATGGCATCAATTACTCTCAGGCTCTCAGCCTCTCTCATATCATAAATATCCTCACAGCATTGGCCGTCGGCCTCACTCAGTCAGACACTCTTAACATGCAACTCGGGCCATAAATAAAAACGGGGTTCTTGACCCAAATAGTATTTCATTTCAAGAAATCACAATATCATCAAATATGAGTGTCAACAATTTCAGTAGTACAACCCAAATATAGCAAATCGTAGTAATTCTGTAAACATATGCTTAAAAAGTAGTTGCCTGAAAAGGAACATATTTCCAAATTTTCAGTTTGTTCATCACTCCAAGTCCATGAAGGGATGTAAGGTCCGGGGTTTCATACCCTCAGGACAGGATTTATAATCATTACGTACCTCTACCGGGCCGCGACACTAGTCCGCAATCCTCTTGCCCCTCAAATTGGCTCATGATTGCTCCGAATCTAGCAAAAACCAGTTTAACATCGTCAATATATATCGAAGGAACTCCACCCAATCGAAAATTATGAATTTAAACAAACATCTCGAAATTCGACCAAACCCGACCCCCGGGCCCACATCTCGGAATTAGATAAAATTTGCATCACAAGAATCCTCATCCTCCCACAAGAACACTAAAATCGGATCACAATAGCCCACTCAAATCCCCAAAAGAAAAATCACATTTCCATGCACCGTTCTTCCCAAATTTTGGGTTTAATTCCTCAAATTGCATGGTTAAAATCACGACCAATTCATGAAATTGATCCAAAGATGGTTGAAGAATACATACCACAAGAACCCTACTGAAAAAGCTCGTCCAAAATATCCTCCTCCCGATCTCTCAAATGGAAAAACAAGTTATGGCCAAGAACCCCCGAAATAGAACTTATAACTGACTGCCCAGGCCGTTTCTTCACTGCGATCGCGGAAGCTCCCACGCGTTCGCGAAGAACAAATCTGCTGCCCCATAAAATTACCATAGGCGAGCGTGATTCATCAGGACATAAACACTCGCGATCGCAAACCACTCTACGTGATCGCGCAGAACAACGGCTCAACTCACTCACGCGCCCCTTTAACTCTGCGCGAATGCAAACAACACCACGCGATCACACTGATAAACCACCTCATACTCACGCGATCGCGACCTCCACCACGCGATCACGAAGAACAAAAATCTTGCCTCACTATTTTACCCTACGTGATAGCAAACATGCTCACGCGATCGCGTAGAAGGAAACTAGAGTCTCACACCAGCAGAAATTTGCCCAGATTTCAAGACAAAAGTTGGTCCGTTAACGACCGGAAACACACCCGAGGCCCTCGGGACCTCAACCAAACATACCAACATATCCCATAACATCATTCAAATCTAGTCAAGCCTTCGAAACAACACAAAAATAGCATCAAATTCAAGCCAATGAACTTTGAAACTTCTAAATTTTTTCAACTACGCCGAAACCAACCGATACACCTCCGATTAACCGGAAATTTTACAGCCATATCCAAAATGACATTACGAACCTATTCCAACTTCCGAAATTCCATTCCAGCCCTGATAGCCAATTTTCCACTGCCGACCGGAAATCGACAAAAACTAACTTTCGCCAATTGAATCCTAATTCTACACCGGACATCACGAAAATATTTTTAACACACTCCCAAGTCCCAAATAACCTAACGAAGCTATCTGAGCCATAAAATCCGCACTCCGAGGTCGTTTACCAATAAGTCAACTCTCGGTTGACTTTCTCAACTATTAGGCTACTTTAAAAGGCTAAATGCCTAAATTCTCATTTGTAGAAACCGCCATATGCATCTACAACAATCAACAATTCAAAATTCAAGTAAGGTCAAGATCATCACCACTGCCTCCGTCTTTCATATCTTCATGTACTCCACCTATAAAAGAGTATAAAGTAAGAGTTGCAAAATGGATTATGCTCAGAGATAAATATAAATACAAGTTTACGAACTCATGAACACTGTTAGGCCTTGTGTCTAGATCCTAGCTTCCACTGTCTAAGTTTCCTGTTAGAACTACAAGACAACTTCAATGATTCAAGAGCTACCAGCAGCTTTGTCATATATATGGCAACAACTTACACTAGGTTATGCTTTCTGCATTAACATAGGAAGAGAGACAGTAGCAAGGAACATGAAACTATGAAAGGTAAGTCTGAAAAGGGGCTTTCAATGGACCACTGGATCAAATATAATACGTAATACATTTATATGGAAGTGAGGCAAACCTACTCTTTCTGGGACTTCTTTTCTTTATTAAATGATTTCAATGATTAATTCAATAAGAACAAGTGTTGGAAACAACTTTGCGCAGGGGAGGGCTTTACTCCTGACCTCATATTCATATTGTGGCTAATACACGCTCTACATGTATAAAATTAGAATGAGACTATAAACCACTAAATTAGAAGGACTCTTTAATTAATCCATCATTATTTTGCTGGTTGATTTTAATATGTTAATTTCAACTTCATATTTAGTACAAAAAGTTCAATGTCATTACAGAATACAACATTGACATTAGATATAAGTGTTGGTAATTATTTCCTATTTTTGGCTACAATCGATGTTTCACTTGGTCGATACCTAACTTATATACAGAATTGTTTATAGTAAACTAAAATAAATTAGTTCTTGTAACGACCCGACCGGTCGTTCGGTGAGATTTACCCCGTTTCCCCTATTTCTCCATTTGTTATATATATCGCTATCTTGTTTTTGATGTGTTGGATAAGTTGATTTGGGTCAGGAGTGGTTATGGTGAGAGTTTAGGCATTTAGACTTTTAAAGTAGCCTAATAGTTGAGAAAGTCAACTCTCTTAATTGTAAACGACCTCGGAATGCGGATTTTATTGCTTGAATAGCTTCGTTAGGTGATTTGGGACTTAGGAGTATGTTCAGAATATTTTTGTGATGTCCGGTGTAGAATTAGGCTTAAATTGGCAAAAATTAGTTTTTGGCGATTTCCGGTCGGTAGTGGAAAATAGTCTATCAGGGTCGGAATGGAATTCCGGAAGTTTGAACAGGTTCGTAGTCATTTTGGTTATGTCTGTAAAATTTCAGGTCAATCGGAGGTGTTTTGGTTGTTTCGGCGTAGTTGGCGAAATTTGGAAGTTTCAAGGTTCTTAGGCTTGAATTTGACGTAAATTTTGTATTTTCGTGTTGTTTTTGGTGTTTTGACGGCTCGATTAAGTTGGAATAATTCTATGGGTTGTGTTGGTATGTTTGGTTGGGGCCCCGAGGGGCTGGGGATTGAGTTCAGATCCCCGACGGGAATATTGCTGGTTGTTGGTTGCTGGTGTTTTCGCACTTGTGGAAAGGGAGCCATAGGTGCGGCCCCTTTGAGCGGACTGGGCTACGCAGGTGCGAGATTTGACTGACTAGGGAGAGCTCCGTAGGTGCGAGGAATTTGTCGCACCTGCGATGCCGCAGGTGCGGTGAAATGGTCGCAAGTGCGGGATTGGCCCGTTAAGTGAGTTTTTGCAGGTGCGCACCTAGGACTGCAGGTGAAGCCAATTGTCTGCAGGAGCGGAAACGACTGGGCAGAACAGTATAAAAAGGACCCTATGCGAAATTTCTTATTTTTCCATCAATTTACATGCGGGAGGAGTCCATTGAAGGCGATTTAGAGAGGGAAAATCAAGATTCTTCAGCAAAGGTAAGTTCTTTGTTTGTTAATCTCATTCCTATGCTACTTTGTTGTGATTAGGCTTGAAAATTTTAGGGTTTGAGTAGGAAAAGGTTGAGAAGAAAGGGGGTGAGAATTGGAAATGTATTCTGAGGTTTTGGATTGGCAATTGTTGTCCGATTTTAGTGTTCTTGGTACGTGTAGAATCGTGGGAAGATGAGGTTTCTAGTGATGTAAAAACTATTGGATTCCGAGACGTGGTCCTGGGGCTCAGGTTTGGCCGAATTTCGAAATTTTTGATTAATTTGATAATTTTCGATTGTGTTGTGTTCCTTGAGTATGTATTGATAATGTTAACTGGTTTTGGCTAGATTTGGAGCAATCGAGAGCCAATTTGAGGAGCAAAGGCATAGTGGACTAGTGTCGCGGCCCAGTAGAGGTAAGTAATGGTCTGAAATCTTGTCCTGACGGTATGGAACCCCGGACTGCATTATTTACTCATTGAATTTGGAAAGGCACACATGTCGGACGACGAGTATATGGCGCGTACTGATTTTTTGGATTGGACTGGGTCCTCTCCACGGCGACTAATGAGTTGCATATTTACTCAAAATCTTATGTTAAATTATGTTCTAAAGATTTCTGAATTATTTGGGCTATAAGTCGTGTTTGGGGTCTCGTGCCGATCTGTTTAGACCCTTTGAGGGCGTTTTACTGTTGTTTTCCTCACTACCCATTGATGACTTTACTCAACATCATTGTGCATACTGTTTTATTTGAAACTCAGCCTGATTTATGCTACATGAGCATTAAGATGATGTTTTCAGGTTGAGTACCCCGTTCTACTACTTCGCCTGAGGGGTTTTTCGAGTGGTTCCACTGAGTGTGGCCGAGGGCCAAGAGTGATGGTGAGGTGCTGACTGATATTAGCGCTTGGGCTAAAGGAGCTCCTCCGAAGTCTGTACAGACCCACCTAGTGAGCGCACCGAGCGCGAGTGATGAGTGATTGGGAGGCATGAGTTACTGTGAGGTGCTGAGTTATTGTGAGGTGCTGAGGGATTGTGAGGCGCCCGAGGGGCTGATTATGAATCATGTTTTTGCCTGAGGGGCTACTTCTACATTCATTTGCATACCAAACCATTTTTTTAAAGTTCTTACAAATGTGCATTCTTTAAAGGACTTTTATGAAATTTATCTTTGAAAACATGATGGTTTGTATATCTATGTTATACTTTTGGAAAGTAAGGCTGTGTATTTTGTGACTTGATGACATTGATTTTTATGTGATTCCTTGCTACTTAGACTTAATTTATTTCCATTACGACGGAGTTGGCGTACTCACATTACTCCATGCACCTCTGTGTGCAGATTCAGGAGCAGATATCGAGCATTATCTTTTACATCACAGCTGAGCCGGATCGTGGAGTATGGAGGAAGTTGTCCAGCGTCCGCAGCATCTCTGTCTTCCCTTCCTGTCATAATTAGCTTTGATTCAGAGTTTTGTATTATAATAGTTTACTTTGGATTATTTCACTAGATGCTCATGACATGTTGGCTCCGGGGTTTGGGGATGGCAGTACTGTATAAAATTGGCCTATTATTTTGAGAAATTTTATGTATATTGTTCTGAAATGCTTGAAACTTAAATGTGATTTTTAAAAGAAATTGCGAACATGTGGTAGTCGGCTAGCCTAGTTCCACGATAGCCGCCATCACGCCCGGTTAGGATTTGGGGTCGTGACAGTTTGGTATCAGAGCCCTAGGGTTACATAGGACTCAATGGTCATGAGAAGGTTTAGTAGAGTCTTACGGATTGGTACGGAGACGTCTGTACTTATCTTAGAGAGGCTGCCGAACTTTTAGGAAACATTCTATCTCTCTTGAACTCTTTCGTGCTGATCTATTGATTCTTGAAAATCTGAACTTACGTAGTTTTATTCTCTTACAGATGGTGAGGACACGCCATACCGATCAGGGTAACCAGTCACCGGCTAGACCATCGAGAGGTCGAGGCAGTTGTAGAGGCAGGGGGCCAGCCCGCGCAGAAGCCGGGGTAGTACCTCAGGATCCCGCTATCCATACTGATCAGGTTCCCGCCGATGGTGTCCTAGCTGTACGTGCTCAGGCACCAGCAGTGCCTATGGTTATTCCGGGTCTTCATGAGGCATTATCTCAGATATTATCAGTATGCACCGGTTTGGCTTAGGTCGTTTCTATGTCTTCTTCTGCCACCCCAGCTCAGGCCGGGGGAGGCAATCAGACTCCAGCTTCCCAGGCACCTGAGCAGGCTGCACAGGGTATTCAGGCACCGGGAGCAGCCCCAGCTCAGCCAGCTGCTCCAGTTCAAGATTATGTGGTACCTGCTATGCCTGAGGACGAGCAGCGCAGGTTGGAGAGATTCAACAGACTTCAGCCTCCGACTTTCAGCGGTACAGAGGGCGAGGATGCCCAAGGATTTCTAGATAGGTGCCAGAGGATAATACGCACCGCGGGTATTCTAGAGACCAGTGTGGTCTCATTTTTTACATTTCAGTTTGCGGGTGCTGCCTTTACCTGGTGGGAGTCTTTCGAGAGGCATAGAACGGTTGGTTCAGCAACTCTTACCTGGAAGCAGTTCTCCACGGTCGTTTTGGAGAAGTATGTTCCTCAGTCCCACAGAGAGTAGCAGCGTAGGCAGTTTGAGCAGCTGCGCTAGGGAGAGTTATCAGTCACTAAGTACGAGATGAGATTTTCCGAGTTGGCTAGGCATGCTTCTGAGATTATCCCTACTGATAGGGAGAGGGTGAGGAGGTTCGTAGATGGTCTTTCTTATCAGCTTTGGTTGTTTATGACTCGGGAGAGAGTATCGGGTGCTTCATTCGAGCAGGTTGTTGACATAGCTCGAGATATTGAGTATGTTCGCCGCCAGGAGCGGTAGGAGAGGGAGGCCAAGAGGCCTCGTGGTTCGGGAAGTTCCAGTGGTGCTCCCTTCAGGGGACAGATTCAGCAGGGTAGGGGCCGTTCATTCAGGCCTCCCCAGTCAGGCCTCCCAGCATATAGTGGTGCATCTTCGGGGCAGGGTCCCCGTGGTTCTCAGTCAGGCCGTACTTCATTTTGTGCCCTTCCAGCTCAGAGTGCAGCTCGAGCACCTCCAGCTCAGGGTTCATCTATACAAGAGTCTTCCAGTGGCTGTACAGGTTCTAGGGGTTTCTATCAGTCCCCGCCTCCAGTTCCAGGTAGTTTTTTTGAGTGTGGAGAGTTCGGGCATTGTGGAGGCAGTGTCCCCGCCGTTCCGGTGGATCATCTCAGAAGAGGGGCCAGCCCTCGACTTCAGCTACAGTCACTTCACCACCCGCCCAGGCAGCCAGGGGTGGTGGTCAGTCAACCAGAGGCCGCCCTAGAGAGGGAGGTCGATCAGGGGGAGGTCAGGCCCGTATGTATGTGTTGGTCCCAAACGCACACGCAAGTATAAGTGGTCGACAAGTAATATAGGATTGTAAGTACAGATATCGTGCCCACAGAGACTTGTGATTAACTATCAACTAAATTAAACCCAAACATTTAATCTATTCAAGCGAACACTAAATTACGAATATTTAACTAAAATTTATCTAGAATAGTAAACTATGAAATTAAAGAAACAAATTGGAAAAATTAGACACAAATTCAATAAGAGCCGATATTCTAGAGCTATAGGTTAACAAATAATCATGTTGATGTTTTCCTTTTAAATCGTCTAATTAAATTATCTAGTTTATTGATTGACGAGGTTAATATTGCTCGTAGCCTTCTCCTGAGGTACAACTCGCCTATTCAAGCTAACATAACGCCTATATTCCTATGAAATTAGGATTAACAATAACGCATGGATAAGTCCCGTATAATAACCAAGCAAGGCGATTACGTATATTCCTATCGTAACCGCAAATCAGCTCCCCTGAAGGGTTAAGATATTTCTCTAACCAATCTTATATGCAATCTAGAATTCCCTCTCCCGAGTTCAGTCCTAGATTAGCAGATAGTATTCAATTGGTGATCAAGCAATCAAATAATTAAGTGCAAGATTGAATAAATAAAACCAATATGATAAAATAATAAGAACAATTCAAGCTTCAAACTACAACGTTCATGTAGCACCCAAAAACTCTAGAACTAATAAACTATGAAATTAAAGGAAGAGAAGAGAAGAAAAACTAGGTAGAAGCCTCCTTCAAGCGTGGTGTGTGTTCCTCCACGTGAATCTCCTTCAAAATATGTTTGATCCCCCTGAAAGTTGTGTTTTTTGGTCTATTTATAAGTTTGGGACAAACCCTAAACGTGTAGGAGACATCTATTCAAACCGGGAAACACTTAAAACCTTCAAAACTCGGAAATGACCGGACAAGAGATCCCAGGCATTAAGCCCCAAACGCTCAGCTATAGTCTGGGTAGGCCAGGCGTTTCGGCTCTAACGCCCCACTATAGCCTGGGTAGGCCAGGCGTTTGGGCTCTAATGCCCCACTATAGCCTGGGTAGGCCAGGCTTTAGGGGCAAAACGCCCCACTATAGCCTGGGCAGGCCAGGCTTTAGGGGCAAAACGCCCGGCTATGGCCCGGGTCACTACTTTTCGACTCTTGAGCGTATTTTTGATGTTTATGCACAAATTTAGTTCGGCTTCCATCTCCAATTCACCTACACATGAAATAGACTCCATTATCCACATATAACGTGTATTTTTATCACAAAAGCACATAAAATGTAAGGTACATGATGCTTAAAACTATGGATTCTAGCCATGCATCAACACCCCACACTTAGACTCTTTCTTGTCCTCGAGCAATATCCTTCAACACGTACACATTTCATTAACAAGGAGTATGCTACTTTTCAATCACACACATTACCCCTTAACTATGATCGATACATGCAATCAAGTATGAACATACAAAATTTCACATTCTTTCCCTTGTTTAAACATGCCCAAGTATAACAATTTAATCAATAATACCAATAACCTTATTGCAACCACCCAACCTCAAGAGTCATCTTGCAACTACTAAGCCCTCTCAATTCACGCACCTACCTATCAAGAAAGTTAAAACATTACCAATCGTTCATGAGATCATGTGCCCTCACCAAAAACAAAAGAGTGAATATAACTAGTCCACACATTCAATTATGCTTTTGAACATAATTTAAGGACATCACACAATTGAACAAATTCACTCACTCTCAGAAAGAATTCATATGCATCCCGTGGTCGTAACATAAGCTTGCCCGAAGTGTAGATATCTACTAATTCAAGTTAGCCAAATCTAGGATCAATTAGGACTTTAAAGGTTGTAATGTAGGTGAAAGGACGGGTAGGATATATTTAGGAATAGTGACTAACCCTCCTGAGCACTTTAATACACTACGTTCACAAATCAACACATATTTTTCTCAACAAATTCTCTTGCCACAATTCATATTCAACATAGCCCTTTTTTTTTGTTAAGCACTTCTATATTTTCACTAGCACAAATTACCAAAAATTTGAGGTGTGTATCTTTTTGTACATACTTTTACTATCATTTTTTTTCTTTCCTACACACACTCTATACCTGAAGATTAAATGGCTAGTGACTCTTGAATACACTTTTTAGTGCACTAACAGGCCATTCCCTGGCTCCACTCAAAATTTAATCCCCCATATCCCACCTTAATTCTTTTAGAGACTAAGTGCCTTGGGAGGAAAAGGTCCAAAAATCTCAATTTGAGAACAAAATAAGGGTACGACTTCTAATGTGGGTACCAAAGAAAAGGTGTAAAGGCTCAAATAGGCTAACAATGGAAAATGTAACTCTTATGCGACAATCACATCCTTGATCAAGCAAGGAAATGCATGTGTCATCTCCTAGACTAGCATAACCTACAATTTCACTTCGATTAACACACGGGGCAAGTTCTAGACTACGCAGGATAGCATAGAGAATCGCTAAACCTCACTCACACATTGCTCATGACTCAATCACAATGGTTTTATTCAACTCTCAAGTCAAGTAAGCACACAAAATTGAGAGAATTAAGCATTATTACACTATGTAGCATACAAGTCGAACAACTGAGCTAAGTCATCACAAATATGCTATTTAATTTTACTCAGGCATCAAACATGTCAAACCCAATATAAAGGAAATCATAATGTATGTCATAACCGGATATGCCGGCATCAAACATGTTATAGGGTATTTCTCAGCTACTCAGTTTCTTCCTAACTACTCTAAAAAACAAAAACAATTTAAAGTACCCGTTTCAAGTTACACCCTTGGAAAAGAACCGTTGCCCAAAGAAAAACCAAAGGATACTACCTACCTATCCTAAAAAGTAAAAAAAATCTTTTTGGCGTTTTTAAAACGGACTTTATCCCTCAAGAAAATTTTCCAACAGATCCATCGTTCGGAAAAAACTGAGATTTTTCTAAATAAATAATAATTTGTACAATTTCACCTCAGAAAGTAGTTTCCCCACCCCAAAATTATGTTATGCATAGTCCTCGATGCATGATCACAAAGAAAAACATTAAAACTAGGGTGAGAAACACTCCCTAAGACCCTCTTGGGTGTAGATCGGACATGATTCTCAATCATTAGAGTCGGGATGGCCCCACACTTAAGCTCAAACATGCCCCTCAGCTTCAACTTTTGGGTACTCGGACTTCCCCTACTCTGCAAAATAAAAACAACACAAAACTCTACACTAAAAAAATAATAATGAAAAGATATACAGATTGGGTTGCCTCCCATAAGCGCCTTATTTATAGTCGTGGCACGACTCTGTTACTTCACCACTTTTCCTTCCACTTTGAGGGCCAAGAAGTGCAAGATGCGATACCTATTGTTTGGTTCCTTCATTTTTACACCACCACCCCATGAACGTGACAGAAAAATTGATGCAAAATTGGGGACGCAATATATGCAGATGCCAAAAGTTAGTCTCTACTCTTTACAAGATTCGAGGAAAGAGAGGAGAGGAGATAGAGAGAGCATATGTATTACTAAAGCCAGGAACATTAGTATTACTCAGAGTTCAGCTATTCAACAGAACATTAGTTTTCACTTCTTTAAGAAAACGTGATAAGAGATTGGTTAACAGAAACATAGGGCATGCCGAGTCTTTAGAATCTAATAAAGATAATGCCTATCTTCTAAAGTTGTACTAGGTGGGTGTTGCCATTCATATGTATAAATTTAATATAATAGATGTAAGCTTTCCACCTACAATTTCAAGATCTTAGATTTGTCTACTAACTGATACATTATGTTGGTATGTAATAGGTGTTTACAAAGTGTTGCTGGAAATGAACAATGGTTGTTAAAGAAAGAGTTAAAAGCCTAGATGGTACCTTGGAGTAAAGACTACTTAGGCGCTTTTTGCAGTTCCAAGTGCAATGAACAAAGTCGTAAGTGAAAATGAGATATGGAACTTAGGTCGTTCTGCAATGTTGTGCGATTTTGTACGACATGGAAAGATTCTAAAAGAAAGATGAGGTACTAGATTTTCGGAAAAGAGCTAAGAAGTAATTAGAAAAGTATGTGCAGTAAAGTCTGGGCTGAAGCGGAAGATTGACATGGCCACTTGGTTTGTATATTTTAGTTTGTCCAAGATGCATACTTATCAACTTTTTGAAGATTTATTGTGTCATTGTAACATTCAAGTTCGTTTAGACATCTTAGCATGTACAAAATACTGTGTTATTTTAACTGAGAATATTTGATTATACATAAGTGTGTTGTGCCTTTACTAAGAAGAAAAATCTAGCATGGAACTCAGTTACCCAATCTCTATCTCTCATCATGTTGTGCTGTGTAATGGACGGGCAAACCCTTCTACTAGTCTTAATAAGTTCCACTTATTTAATTTTGGAATAGATTATTTTTGAATACATTAAGCTAATAAATAAGTTAACTAATACAAATGAGTTAGATAAAATATTTTCTCAGAGATCCTTCGATCAATTCACCCCAAAAAAATTTCAAAATCCTTTTCCAACAAATAAAAATAGAGATCCATGAAATATGATGTTAATGGCAATAGCTCCCAGCTCATTTCACCACTAAGAATAAACAACAGTGATTAAAAACAGATCGGCGAGTAACTCCAGTTTCCCACCAAACTATACAATATACAACTTCCCTCTCCTCCACTCCAAATGAAAATGCAAAAAAAGAGCATTACCTTGTTATAGAATCACCGAGAATTAATTTCTTGCTCAATTTTGAGTAGTTTATACCTGTAGATTTGTAGTGTAAAATTTGGCTGCCAAGCACTACTCAAAACTGGATCACCAACAGCCTCACTTTCTAGAACATTGTTCCACCAGAACCTTTAGAATACTGCTGCAACCAATGCCAAACTTAAAATGATTTTATCATTCTCAAATCGATGTTTGAAAAAGTGCAAAAATTATGCTCGAAAAATGCAGGAGATTAGCAGATTCCAGCCCAAACCCAATAGTTGTCCAATATTGGGAAAACTGACTTCAAAAGACTGCAGGATTTACAAAATGCACAAAAACTGATCTAATTCAAGCTGAAGCAACTATCAAAACAGTCCAATAACTTCAGAAACCTAAACTGAGCAGATTTTTGTTGTCAACATTGTGCTGAAAAACTGATCAGAAACAACCTACAATTCCTACAGAAACTAATGAAACACAACTGACATTTGTAGCAAACTTTGGCCAAGATTTCAATTTCAATTTAGCTCAAACACAATGTCAAATCTCGACAAAGATAAAAAAATTTCAACTGAAATCTGACTAATCGGAATTTTATCATGGAAAATCCCAAGACTAAAAAAAATAATCAATAACGTAGCGAATGAACTTGTAGAAAAAGAAAAGAGTAAGGAGTTCGGGGCATACTTCAGCTCTCTGGTAACACTTCGTATTAGGGCTGCAGTACAGATCCGACGCTTCAGTAAAGGATTTATCAGAGATGACTTACAGACATTGTGTTACCCGACTACACCAGCTCGAACCTGTCAAAAGATATCAAATATCTCACTTAGAAAAAATAACACGGGAGAAGCAGATATTAAGTCTGCTAAGCTAACACGGGAAGTTGCTCGTTAATTTTCTCATTTCATCAACTAGTGTACCAAAAATGAATCTTCTATTTTGTTATATAATTTCCAAATGTTTTTCATCTGTACATTGGTACAAGAGTATGACAATACAAATAATTCTTTTCTCAGAATTAGAGTGAGAATTTGCAAAATAAAATACAAAATCTAAAAATCAAAAAACTTACCGCGATATATCGCACATCTATCAGTTGCAATATCTTCCTCACTAATTTAATCTGCAAACTATAGACTATTGAGAAATTACAAAAGGAGGTGGTCGAGCTTAGTTGAGAAAAAAACCCTAAAATTTTGGACTATTTGAAAATGTGGAGCTTGGGTTAATAGAAGGAGGTGGTTGTTTGGGGTGGAGGAGATAAAGTTTATAGGTGAAGAAAAAAGAAAATCAAATCTCGGAAATAGTCGAAGAGCTGTAATGATTTTGTCGACGGCGGGATGATGGTTGTTGTCGATGGCTGTAGAAGGAGTGGTTGTTGACGGCCGTAGCTGTTACAGAGTTGGAGGTTCTACAGCTGAGGCTAACGGCCAGGATGGTGGCAGAGTATGTGGTTGATTGCTGCCTTTCATCGTTGTTACATACAGCGTTTGGGTGAAGGGGATGACTGTGATGCTCTCGTTTTTAATTGTTTTATTACAAATTAGGTATAGATATAGAAACTTATTATATTTCATAACTAGTCCCATTAATAAAGACAAAAATATATTGTACTGAAAATAGGGCTTCTACGCCACTTTTACCAAAATTCAGGGGGATAAAATTTTATGAGGGAAATAATAATCGTTCCCATTACATTTTTCTCAAGACCCGTGGCAATAGATATATATCTTGGCACGTTTATTATAAGTGTTGCAAAAAATAAAACCCTATGGGAACGGTTTCTAATGAATGGCAACGGTTTTATTGTCAAAGTGTGCTAGTATTACCCATGTAATATTGCAATGGTTAGAACCATTCCGATAACCTATCTATATGAACAGTTTCTGAACCGTTGCCAAAACATCCGTTGCAATAGGCCCATTTTCTGGTACTGCACAAACCTTCATTGAAACAACCTTTTTTACACCCGAAAAAGTTGTCCAAATCTTGTCGAGTCGGAATAATTTTCGTCTAGATCTCGGTTCAAGGTCGTCGTCGAGGTTATGGTCGATTGGTTCTATTCCATTTGAAGCTCCGTTTCACACACAACATAATTGTGTGTTAAAGGGATAGAAAGAGGAAGAAGAAAAACATAATAAATGGAAGAAGAATGTTAGACAAAGCCATCGGCGATTGAATATCCGCCTGATATAGAAAAGAAGCAAAAAAAAGAAGTAAAAGAAAAAGGAAAAAATGTAAGAAAAAATATAGATCGCTAAAATGAAAAAAAATAAAAGCAAAAAAAAAAATCTGCAAATAAATTTTTCTTCCTTCTCACGCTCCCAAAGAGAGTGAAATACACACACTCTGCCACGTATGCTTTAAGAGCGCAAATAATTCTACTTTAAAATAGTTTAAGGAGGTAATAAAACCCTTGCAAAGGTAGAGTGTGTTAATGGAAATCTGGCTATAGGTCGAGGGTACTTATGCATTTTCCCTAAAACATAACTAAAACTATAATAGATAAATTCAAAAATAAAAGAAATATAGAGCGATGAATGAATTTCAAGTAAAAGAGTAATAAATTAATAATCTACTTTATCAAGAGTAGGAAATCTATTTTATCTATGTTATAATAAAGGAGTTAGTAAGCAAGAAAATTAAATTTAAAGGAAAACTAATAAAATCTTTATATGATAATGTAATGATACTAAGCAACGAATAAAGCAATAACGATAATCGAGGACCAAAAGGAGAAAAAATGGCATAAAATATAAAAATATAGTATTTATTAGAATTTTAAATAAGAAAGTATTTTTGAGTATGGTAAAATCAACCATTACGTTGTTAGTTATTAGTTTTAATGACAAAAACTAATATAATCACTTTTGGTGTAGGGATTCAAAGAATATACTAAAGGAATGCAAGAAGATCAAGGGAATCAAGTAGGACCAGAGATGCAAAAGGAAGATTAGAGATTGACGGAAGAAATGCAACGCAAAAGGAAGATCAGAGAATCAATCAGAGATTGATGGAAAAAATAAACCAGAGATTAATGGAAGCAATCAGGCAAAAGAAATCAGCAATGAAAAAGGAAGAAGCGATGAAGATCCGGCAAGAGTAATCAATCAAAAGCTATTACTGGAAGGTCCGAAAATCAAGGGATCCAACATATATGACTCAAAGATGGAAGGCTCGTCAAGTCCACATATCAAGGAAAATTAAGAATGACATAACCTTATTCTCTAAAATAATCAATCTGTGATTCCTTTTAAGGATCTCCTATCTTGGGCATGCGAACTCTCAAGGTTCTTGAAGGCCTCTTCAAGAGTATATATACAGACGTTCCAAACATGAAGACATATACTTTGATCGAACCATCTACCCTCATTTTGTTCTACTCAAAACAAGCATTGTAATTCATTTAGATATGCTGTGTAACTAGTGAGAGAAGAAAGAGAGATAATAACTGGTGAATCATTGGATCAAGAAAAGAAAAGGGATATAGAGAATTAGTTTTTGGTGTAAACCTACACCATTCCTTTTTTACTCAAGAAACATCAATCACTGAGAGGTAACACCCTTGCAACCCAATGGGACTGGACTAAGATTCACATTGAATCCGAACCAGTATAAAAAATTTTGTGTCTTTAATTCCTGCATTTTAATACTTCACTTATTTTTATCCTGCTCTTATTTCTAGTTGACTAATTGGTAAACTAGTCAACTACTAATAAAAAATTTTAAATATAAGCAATTCACCCCCTCTTGTACTTTCAATGGGTATCAGAGCTAGTCCCACACTTCTTTGCTTAACAACACGTGACAAAAGATCATTGCAAATCAAGTTATTGTTGGAGCACTCTTTCAAGAAGGAACATCATGATTTAGGCCACCGTACTTCATTCGACAACATTTCTCTCATAGGAATGTGTGTATGGAAATATATGCAATGTCACACGAAATCAAAGTTTGGAGAGTTATTAAATGGGAAACTATTCACTACCAATAGCTGCTTGATGCGAGACTAAATTGCATAGTTTAACATGTGATATAACTTACATTTTATGCGCATTAATGATAAAATTACACTTGTTATCTGCTTAATGGAGTTTATTTCATGCGTAGGTGAATTGGAAATGGAAATGGAGCTAAAGGGATGCAAATACGTCAAAAATACGCAAAAGGAGACGCCCGGGCGATAGCCGGGCGTTTTCCCCATAAAGCCTGGCCCCCCCTGGCGTTAGGGGGGCGTTTACCCCATAAAGACTGGGGCCCCCTGGCGTTAGGGGGCGTTATGGCCATAACTCCAGCCCCCCTGGCGTTAGGGGGGCGTTAGAGCCCAAACGCCAGGGGTCCCCAGTTTCGCCCAATTCCGAGTTTGACGAGTTAAATGTTTCCCGGTTGAAATAGAAGTCTCCTACACGGTTAGGGTTCTCCCTAANCCATAAAGACTGGGGCCCCCTGGCGTTAGGGGGCGTTATGGCCATAACTCCAGCCCCCCTGGCGTTAGGGGGGCGTTAGAGCCCAAACGCCAGGGGTCCCCAGTTTCGCCCAATTCCGAGTTTGACGAGTTAAATGTTTCCCGGTTGAAATAGAAGTCTCGTACACGGTTAGGGTTCTCCCTAAGCCGTAAAACACAATTAAAAGAGGGGATTTTCGTGGCTCAAAGTAGACAAGAAGAAAATTCCATTGAAGTGCAAGAACA
>ML318376.1:0-29968 GCA_005239505.1 Nicotiana paniculata
ACACACACGTTCAAAAACTTCAGCATATTACCAAAACAAAACAAAAAAAACTCAGCAAAGGCATAAATTTAAACACCAATAATTAAACACAAAAAACCAAAAAAAATCAGCTCCATAAAATTAAGGTATAGATGACAAAATTACTATAGAACTAACCTCTAATAACCGATCAAACATGAATATCAAAAAAAAAAAAAAAAAAAAAAANGGAATGGAAGTAGAGGAAGCTTGACTACTTGTAAAAGGGTAATATTATCTTTTCGAAAGGCTTTTAACAAAAAAATGGGTACCAGTGCAAACATAAAAACAAAGCGAGTACAAGCTAAAGAGGGGCGCCTAAATAGGGCGCCCCCGTGCAATTTTTACAATTAATACTAATAAAGTTGCAACAGCCGTTGCTTCAAAAGTCAAATATTTGGTAGAAGCTATTAAAGCCAATAGCCACTATAAAATTGAAGGGAAACTATAATGCATTGGTAAAAAGTTGCAAATGCAGTTATAGAGATGTGTGTGAAAATTTTGGATTGGGATACGATACTCTCTGAGAGAAACGAAAAGGGATTTTTACCTAAATATATTATATATGAAACTTATTTATCCTCTCTAATCAAGTTTTAATCAAATTATACAGTCATATAATTTACTAATTATATACGAATTAGTTTTAAATGAGCATCCCTTGATTGTAGCCTTTTAATTTAGTAAATTCCAAAAGATCCGCACATTTCCTTATTTAACCCGACAAACCCCTATCTCTCTAAAGGATTTTCCTTCTTCTCTTTGAAATCAAACCTCTTTATACATTAATTCTACAAATTTTTTTCTTCTAAATCTCATAATTTTATCTAACAATGGCGAAGAAAGGGATTAATTTTGTATCAATTTGAATTTTTCCATGAGTGGAGTGTGGAGCTTTTATGGGCTTCACCTTTTCTCGTTGGTGTTCTGATGGCGGGTTAGCAGCAGATGTATATTAATTATTTGGCTTGTGATGATCTAAGGGGTCATTTTATAAATTTAGACTCTGTTCCGTGCTTAATAGCCATAAAAAACTATCAATTTACGTGCGCAGTTCGGGCTGAAACCGAAAAGCTTTTATGTGAAAATATGAGAAATAGTGCTTTCTAGAATTTAAATTTGATAAAAGTTGACTTTGGTCAATATTTTGAGTAAATGGACCCGGATCTGTGTTCGACCAATCTCGGGAGGTCCGCAGTAAAATATGGGACTCGGACATATGCCCGAAGATGAATTCCGAGGTCCCAAGCCTTAGAAATCAATTTTTGAAAGAAATTGTTCTGCTGAATATTTATGATTTAAAGAAAACAAATATTTGAAATCATTGGTATCGAGTCCGTATTTTGGTTTCGGAGCTCGGTACAAATTTCTTATAATATTAAAAGGTTAACTGTAAAATTTGGTGAAAAATGGAGTTCGTTTGACGTGAATCGGACATCCGATTGAAGAGTTATGAACTTAAGAGTTCTTGTTGAAAATAATGAGTTTTCAGGTTTAATTCATAGTTTTACATGTTAATTTCATGATTTGATCGCACGAGCAAGACTGTATGATATTTTTAGACTTGCGTGCATGTTTTGTTTAGAGCCCCGAGGGCTCGGGTGAGTTTCGGGTAGGCCACGGGGTGTTTTACACTTAATGAGAATTGCTGGTTTTCATTTTCTGATGTCCAGGTCTGTTGTTCTATGCGATCGCATAGGAAGGTCCGCGATCGCATAGTGTAAAGTTTGAGAGCCCTTTTTTTTTGTTCTATGCGATCGCATAGGAGGTCCGCGATTGCATAGTGTAAAGTCTGAGGGGCCCTTTTTTTTTTGTTCTATGCGATCGCATAGCTATATCTGCGATCGCATAGTGTTAATTTGCTGGGGACAACTTTTGTTCTATGCGGTCGTATAAATTCTTCCACGATTGCATAGTGAAAATTTCAGGGGGTATTTTTTTGTTCTATGTGATCGCATCCCTTCTTCCGCGATCACATAGAAGGCTTGCCCGGTTATATAAATACACTGTTTATTTTTCAACCATTTTTGAACTACTAAGCCCTAAAGATGATTTTCTTCACCAAGGTTCATCCTCAAAGTAATGGTAATCAATTCTAAACTTTGTTCTTTCAATTCCTTACTGTTTTTAATCACTTTTAAAGCAGAAATTAAGAATTTTCATGGTAAAAATTGAGGGTTTGGGTAAAATTAGGGAATTTTGTAAAAATCAAATTTTTACCTCAAATTGAGGTCGGATTTCAAAACTAATTGTATATTTGGGTTCGTGGGTGAATGGGTGAACATAATTTGGTCTGAACCCCGAGTTTAGACCAAGGGGACCCAGGGTCGGGTTTTCACTTTTTCTGAGAAAACTTAGGAAAAATTATGATTTTCAGTAAAGTTAGTTCCTTTAGCATTAATTGATGATATTGAGTTAATTATGACTAGATTCGAGCAATCTAGAGCAAGATTCTAAAGGAAAAGCTATAATTGAGCAGTGAGTGGCCTACGAAATTGAGGTAAGTGTTTGGTCTAACTTTGACTTGAGGGAATTGGAGCCCCCACTTGTTTGCTATGTGAAATGAATGTGTGTGGTGTATAGGTGAGGTGACGAGTATCTATGCACCACCAAATGGTCTGTTAAACATGATCCCTTCCCCGTTCCCAAGTTAATTGATTCCTGGCTTAATGATTCTATGTTCATTATTGTTTATACGATTACTTGGCCTTATTCCGTTGTTGTTAAATATTGTTGTGGTTATTTTGAAAAGAGTATTGGTTGTTTATTTGGTTCTCTTGTGGTATAAAATGGTTGAGTAGTTTGGAATTTTTTCTTACGAGGCACATATATATTTATGCTCCTGTTGCTTTCATTTTTGATAATATTGAGGAAGTTATGAGAATTGCAGTTTAACTGTCTTAGGACTTTTGAGATTTACATGGCTATTTGATTTCAATCGATTATTGCCAATTGTTGCTGCAAGTGTGTTAAAAGTGTTGGTTGTTCTCTTGATTCTATCATAGTACATAAAGATTGAGCTGGGTTGACAGCGTTATGGTGTTTATATATATTCTGGTTGGTTTTATTGTAAAATGATATTGGTTGAAGCTTACGAGCTATACTATTTTCTATTTGCAATTGTTGAATTAAAGGTGTTGTGAAAGGCTTGGCCTGAACTGTGAAAGTTTTTTATGAATAAACAAAATTGATTGTGATAAGGGGGCTGTGATAAGGGTGGATAATTTGTGATATTGTGAATAGGTGGGATCGGGTTACACGCCGCAACAAGACAATGATAAAGGAGAATATGTATGTTTTACTGTTCATAAAATAAACGTTGGAACACTCATTGTTTAAAGTGAAACTTGTTCTATTTACAATTGTCGAGACATAAATATTGTGAAAGGTTTTGACTTGAATTGTGAAATTATGAATAAATTGCTATGATATATATTGTGGGAGCGGGTTTCATGCCGCAACAAGGAGTGATAAGGGTGGACAGGTGGGATCGGGTTGCACGCCGCAACAGGAGTAATAAAGGTGATATATTTAGGGAGGAGCAATAAGGGTGGACAGGTGGGAGCGGGTTGCACGCCGCAACAAGGAGCGATAAGGGAGGACCTTTATATTTTTACTGATTTTCAAAGAAAAATAAAGATTTGAAAACTTACTATTTTATATTACTTTTTTTTTAAATATTTTGGCACTACTTTTATTTAAAGTTAAAGTTTGGAAACTTGAAAATTATTTGAGAGTTGATTATAACTGAGGCCTGAAAAAGGAGGCTGAGTTATTTCATTCTTGTTGTATTACTTAATTATTTCTTTAGATTTCCTTCTTGCTTTATATTTATTGTCTCAGTTATATTTTTCTTGTTCGTGTAAAATTGTTTTATTGTGTTATTGTATATATTATTGTTACATGTTATATGTTGTTAATGCCCCGCCGTAGCCTCGTCACTACTTCGTCGAGGTTAGGCTCGGCACTTACTCAGTACATGGGGTCGGTTGTATTGATACTACACTCTGCACTCTTTTGTGCAGATCCAGGTACTAGCCAACAGTAGAGATATTTAGAGCGGCTATTCATTTATTCGAAGACACGAGGTATATTTGCCGGCGTTCGCAGATCCCGAGAGTCTTCTCCTATTTTCATAAATGCTATTTTATTATATTCAGAACAGTTACATTATTTATTTCAGCCAAGTATTTGTAGTATTCTTTAGTAGTTCGTGAACTGTGACACCAGACTCTGGGGTAGTTCTAGGTTTATTTCTATAATTAGTTCGTGGATCGGTTTAATTGATTGTTTATTATTTATTGAAAGCCATTAGATCAAGTAATTTACAATTTATTTTATCCTGTTTAAATGGTTAATTAAAGGAAATAGTTAAGCGAACTCTAACATTGGCTTGCCTAGCAAGTGTGCTGTTAGGCGCCATCACGATCCCTAAGGTTGGGAATTTGGGCCGTGACAAGTTGGTATCAGAGCACTAGGTTGCCTAGGTCTCACAATTCATGAACAAACTTGGTAGAGTCTGAAGGATCGGTGAGGATATATCTGTACTTATCCCTCAGAGGCTATCAAGCTTGGAACAATTTCACTTCTATTCTACTCAATCGTGTGAATTTATTCTTCCATTGATGATTGAACTTGTCTATTCTTTTCTTCTCACAAATCTCGACAACGCGCAAAGCGTCTATAAACGGACAAGAGATAAAGCCCCAATGACAGCTACGATTAGGGTAGGATACAGAAGCAAAGCTCATTCTAAAGCTCGAACATCAGCACCTATTCTACAATCTCAAATGGATCTAGACTCGGAGGTTCTAGCTCAGTCGGTACATGTTGGACTAATAGAGATTCCAGAAGGATTTATAGATACTCCAGTATTGCAAAATAAAGGAATAGTTGAAAGCAACGGGGTTGATTTGTATGAGTTGTGAAGTTTAATATTGTGGATTATTAGGCATTGTGACCTATGAATTCGTGCCAAGTGGGGAAGTCCACTGTCAAGGAATAGATTGTGGGGTCATGTGTTATATCGGTTTGGGCTTGGACGGTATAAGGCCTGAGATTTTTGCAAGAGATAAAGCTGGACTTGCAAAGGCTTACTCAACGTGGAAGTCACGGTTGCAGATAATTGGGTGCTCCAGAGGGAGTACAATGGTTAACAAGCTTCTAGACTATATGGTTCGTGCCAAGGTTTATCTGTATAGAGCTCTACCTTTGGGGTCATTATGCATCAATAAGGATAAGATTTACCACAAGGAATAACGAAGGGTACATGAATAAGTGGGGTAGCTCAGTGGTGTTGAGTCAACATGGCAAAGGAGAAACTGGTCGCCGGTGGTCGCAGAAAGCCTACGAAGAGGACGACCAGTCATCGAAACACCAACTATTTGACTCAATTCTCATAATGCTTTTGAAAGAGTTTGTTTCTCGAACTTTTCATTTTGCGTAGCGCTTAGAGTTTGAACGATTGTGACAAGTCGCCATGACAATGTTAGAACATGCCATCAGGTTCGATAAGTTAGCCTATCATACTCCTACTTGGGTTCATATAGCCAGAGAGTAAGTCTACAGACTCATTAAATGACTCAAATATGATTGTAAAATTTTGTACGACTCAGGGTAGATTGGTACTTTATTTCGGCTAGTGGCAGGAATTTTTCTAGATTTGGGAGAGTCATAATTCATCAGTGCACTCAGGTTACGTGTCCCAATGCAGTTACAACTCAACTACATGACCATCTAGGGAAAAAGGGGTCGGAATGTCGAAAGTGGAGGTTAGATTCCTAGAGGTGGAGACCCAGCCTGATGATATATTTTCTATGGTATGGCTGAGGTCGTTACCTTAAATGGTGTCATTACAAGAAAAATCTCTAATTAGTATAAAGTGATGATTTCCGGAACTTAATACGGTTATGCATAACTAATAAAATTCTTCTAATATGCTCTACTCTCGGGTGAGCTTCATAACTCAAAAATCTACTTATGTGAATGCTTGCATTGAGAAATTCTATGGGGATAACTGCGTCTATCATTACGTGTTGTAATTTTGTTTAACGAAAAATATTTAAAGGAAGGAAATGGAATTTCGATTGGCACGATACGCATGTTTCTTGTGATTCAGAATTGAGGACGAGATCCTCGCATTGTAATATGATTTGGATGTTTAAACCGGGCTACGGGCCGCGGTGGAAGTTATGTAAGGATGAGATCCTTGTGATGGAAATTCTTGTATTTAAATTCTCCCTTGTGAATTAAAATTTTACTATAGTACTAATAGGGAGTCATGCTTGTTAATGTTATTCAAAAAATAAATTCATGTATAATATAATAACAATAATAATAATAATAATAATAATAAATAAATAAATAAATTAATTAATTAATTAACTATCTGTGCATAATTTGCCAAATCCGTGTTATAATTATTAAGCTTTGACCTATGAGGTATGTGCCGCCTGTGTGGCGTTAAATGAGACACGTTAAGTCGGGTATATAATTGGGAGGTATTCATGAATCGCATCTCGTTATCATTATTGTGAAGGTTTGAAAGGAGATTATTGCTAACGTGAAGCTGTTTGATAATTTCGTAATTGGCTATGAACAACTATTAAGAAAATAGAGGCGGTGAGTATAGGCAGCCTTGCATATATTCCAGTTGGTGAGAGACCATTGGCCTCAGACATTTAGACGTTGACTAATCAGTTCGTGAGTTGATCCTTGAGGAGGCTCACAGTTCCAAGTATTCGATTCATCCAGGTGTAGGCAAAATGTACCAAGACTTGAGACAACATTATTGGTGAAGAAGAATGAAGACGGACATTGTTGCGTATGTGGCTCGTTGCTTAAATTGTCAGCAGGTTAAGTATGAGCATCAGATACCTGGTGGTTTGCTTCAGCAGATAGAGATTCCTTAGTGGAAGTGGGAATGTATCACTATGGACTTCGTTGTTGGTCTCCCACGGACTCAAAGGAAATTTGACGCGGTTTGGGTTATTATAGATAGGCTGACTAAATCAGCACATTTCGTTCATGTGGCAAGTACTTGTCGCGCCCCTCTTTCCTCGCAGAGATCGGGTTTATGACATTCGGTTGGGATAACTCTTTCCTTTTGGGAAAGGGTTTTGTGTTTTTAAGAGTCGTCACCTAACGATTTTTAAAGGTACGTTAGGACACCAAAGGGGTTAATTTACAACTATGTTGCTAACCATAGATAGGGTAAGGGCTTGAAATTATCCTAAGAGGAAGGTGTTAGGCACCCCTCAGGATCCACAAGTGTGGTTCCCGGCCAAACAGCTTTTTTGAATTTGTACGGTTTAGCAAACATACAAATAAAGGCTCAAATAAGAGGGGATTTAAATCTTAAGCATGCAAGGTATTAGAAAACAATTAGAGAAAATCTAAGTTTTTAAAAAGGATTACAATTTAGGCATGTAAAGTAAAGGATATCCTAGGTTTGTAATAATATGGATCACATCAATGTAATGCCCGATATGACACTCCTCAAAGAAGGGCTACACGTGATATTAGCGCATCGGTCATCATATCCATATTCTACCTTTTCCCACCCCGTGAAGGTAATTAAAGCGCGTGTTGGTCAGGAACTCTATTGCGTGTTGTTACCCGCCCCTTCCTATCAGTCCCGAAGGAGGTTAGGGCTACTATCCTAAGAGGAAGGTACTAAGCAAACCCTCAGGTTTAAAAGGTAAAATTCTAGGGCGACAGACAAAAGCATATAGGACTGCAGTTAATGAGAACATAAAAAAAGCAAGTAAAGGCTCAAGTTTACCTCCACAAGTAATACAATTAGACTACATGAATCAAACACAATTAAGGGCAGTATTTAAATTCAGAATCCTAAGACATGGTACCTAAGTGAGTTCAGAACATATACAGATATGCAAACCTATTTTTATTACTCAGAAAGGGGTCCTAATCAATTTACCTACTGATTTGAAACCTTTTAAGCATTGATCAACATATACAGGAAGGCAAATTCTCAGTTTTAGACAAATTAATCACCTAAGGCTTGTCTAGGTGTGAGATAGTATGTACCAATTACCAGGATTACTTAGAGGAGTTATGTTCAACATTGTATTACCTAGAGCATGATGTCCTACGTGTTCAGAATACATACTTGTTATCAGTTGATTACGAGAATTGAATGAAGTTGTTTTTATCAGTAATTAGGCTAGGTGTGCCTAAACGAAAAATCCTAAGGATATGATATCTAATGCACGAAGATGCAGAATGGTGCAGAATCAAAAGCCTAAACAAGGTCTCTAAATGCACAAAATTGCAGTGTTTTGACATGCTTTCGGGATATGCAAAAGTGACAGGTTTATTAATTGTTTACCTAGAACATGATTTCTATGTGTAACATGGTAAGCATGATGACACATCTTTTGTTAACACTCTTGTTTTAAGGCAGGATTCAGATTACATTTTTTCAGGATGCATAGATAGAATCACATGATAACAGTTTTTCTATCGTTATTACTGAACAAGATTTTCCTAAGTGATATAACAGTATTGCAGTAAAGTGCTGAAACAATGTTTATAAAAATCCTAAAGAGCATGATTTCTAATGCATGATATGCTTTGCACATGTTAGTCCTAAACATGATTTTTCTATTGCGCATGTAGGAAGTGTAAACCTAAGAGCATGGTTTCTACCCTTTTTTAGATCTATAGCATGCATAGTTACCCCTTCCCTTTTTACTATCCATTCCCCAAGAGTTATTTACAAATTATTATAGACCAATGAATGAATTACAGAAATATAAAATCAAGAATCTACTCTATAGGGAGCCTTCAATTAGGCCAAGATTTCCCAAAGTCTCCAATGGCCTCATATGCCTCAGTTCCATAGACAAATCAGAGTCTAGGTGCATCAAAGTTCCCTAAGGATCTCAAGGATCCCGGGTAGTGCTTAAACCTAGACTTAGTAACCAAGAATTGAACAAGTGCAATGTGGAAGTGCCAGCCTCAGTGTGTCAGAGTTCAGAGGGAGCTCAAGGGTCCCAAAGAAGTGCTCACACTAAGGGGGAAGAACTTAAGGTTCTCGGAATAAAGTGAAGTGCAGGAGGTGATTTGAAAAAGAGTTGAGTTAAGAAAGCATTTCTGAAAATAGTATATTTGAAATAGGTTTACATATCAGTAAGTGAGTGGCTTAGGAAAATAGTTTTGAAAAGAACAGGGGATAACCAACACCAAACAGTACAAAAAAAAAGAGACAACCACAAACAAGGACGCATGTATTGGGCACACATAGGCCGTACATAGAAACAGGTTTGTATACAAGTCAACATTAGAGAAGTACTAAAGTATCACAGGCTTGTACAAACACCTAAACAGTCACAGACATAGTTTGTCACAAAGAGTTCATGCCAAGAACTTAATAGAAACAGATTGAGGGAGTACCAAAGAGGACATCACATGATAAACATAATTGCACATAGGTTTAAGAAGAGGTTCAGGGTATAGCATAGAGACTAAGTAACATGTGGTGCATGTTGTAGTATACTAGGAATTGAAAAGGACATAAGTGAAGTAGGATCATGTTGAAACATGCAGGGGGGGCGGGGGTAGTAACATGTTGAGCATAGTATACAGACTAATTACAAGTAGAACAACTAAACCATAAGTAGAAGCAAATTAAAAACAAGATGAATCGAAATACCCAAAGAAACATATTGTTTTGAAGCTTTAAACATAAATTGAAGATATACCAGTTGGAAGATAACAAGTATAGAATGAAGAATAGGCAAATAGAATAACCAGTCTTGGCTTGCAGACGACTAGTAATAGTAGCAAGTAATCAAGAGAAGAACAGTAGAGAGTATGTGTGTAGAAAAGAGAGTTGAACAGTGTGTGTGTTCGTGTCTGTGTTAGTGAAAGACTAGAGTGTTTATAGTTGAAAAACGGGCAATAAAATAAGGTAAGAATCATAGTAGCATGATAATTAAGGAACTCAGAATCAATCCATCCGAAAATGACGGCAAGTACTCCCTTAAGTTAAGGTATTTTAATTCAAATGGAAAGAACCAGTAGCATATAAGGCAATAAAGAATCAGTACGTGACTAATAAGGAAGGAATCAAAGTTTATTAAGCATAGGGCATTCAATTAGGACTAAATTCAGAAACTTCAATTAAGGAAAGGTTTCAGTAAAAATAAAGTACTACAACAAATAAGGTAATGGAATCAATTAGTTTAAACAGACGAGTATAATTCTAGGGTTTTAAAAGAATCCTCTCGATTAGATCATCAAATAAGGAAATCAGAATCAGTCAATAGAGAGTCGTGATTCCATACTTCAACATATATATAGAGAAGAGCAAACAGTCGACAGGCATGGTCAGCAATATCGACAAAAGGAGGCAAGAGATGAACAAACAGGAATGAATACAATCACACAAGTAAGCTAAAGACTCAATAAACACATGTATGGTAACCACAGAAACTTAACAAGAATCGAGTATTCATGCTAACACATAGAACCAAAACAAAAAAGACCTAAATTTAGGGCTTTTAACAGAGGCGAGTTGAAAAAGCAGTAAGAACATAAAATCATTCGAGATATGCAAGGAAAAGGTTTAAACATAAAGAAAAGTCAGTTTAAACGAGTGTAAAAGAAATGGTTGAAAGCCGATGATTTTTTATGGGGAGGTTTGAGAATCAGTGTAGAACATAGAAAGAAACATACTTGAATCATAAATAATAGCAGGGATCTAAGAGATTAAACAAAAGTTAGGGTTTCAATGGAAATCCAAATAGAAACGGAAGAACCTGTTGTAAACCTCAAAGATCGTAACAAACCGGAGAAGCTATGAATCAACCAAAACAGAAAATCTAGACGCAAGTCTGCATGGCCCAGGGCCCTTGAAGGCCTCAGAGATGATGAGCAACGTGAGGGGGGAACCATTGGAGGCTTGGGGTTGAAAGGTGGTCGTCGGAGATAGATGGAGAGGGAGGC
This sequence comes from Nicotiana paniculata, assembly GCA_005239505.1. Lineage (NCBI taxonomy): Eukaryota > Viridiplantae > Streptophyta > Magnoliopsida > Solanales > Solanaceae > Nicotiana > Nicotiana paniculata. Next base: position 10,990 of record ML318376.1, read on the forward strand.
GGCGGTTGAGGTGGCTAGGGTTAGGTTGAGAGAAGAGAAGAGACGAGAGAATCTAAAGGTGGCGGGGTTTGGGAATGACATAGGGTTAGGGATCTTTTAATTAAAAAAGGAAAGGGTTTATTTGGACCGTTGATCTGGGAGATCAACGGTCAAGATTAGACCGGGTAAATGTGTTCTGGGTTTGGGTAGGAGTTTATAGGATCTGGGTCGGGTAATTGGGTAGAAAATTGGTTTAGGAGTGGGCTCAATTTTGGGCTATAATTTGAAAGCCAAATTTGGTTATGATTTAAATAGCCAATTTCCCTATTTTGATTTTAATAAAATAATAAATAATTTTTTCTGAGGATAATTTTCTATATCAAAATGATTAAAAATGTATAATTATCATTTTAAAAATATAGAGGCCAATTTTACATGTATAAGATATAATTATACATTAAAATGGGCTAACATTGCAATTATATGCAATTTAGCTTGAAAAATACCAAATGTAATTATAAAAATGCATAAAAAGTATATTAATTACATTTTGGCATAAGTGTAGAAGTTGAATGAATAAATCATCATAAAAATAATTTTGGAAATAATTATTGGATTTTATGAATAAAAATGGGAGAAAACAAATCAATTTAAACCCTTAAAATTATGGGAAAATTTATAAAAACCTTGTGTATGCTTATATATGCATGTATATGCTATTTTGAAGGTATTTATGCATATTTAAAAATATATAGAAAAAATTAGGTATCAACAGTTGCCCCTCTTTACCCGGGAAGGATGAAAGAGTTGTCGGGTAAAGACATGATGGCCAATTTTGATCGAGTGAAATGGTTTGGAGAGATTCTGGCTGCACCCTGGTTTCTGAGTTGCTTACATATCTCTGGTTTTACAGGAATCAAGCCGTATGTAGTTCAGGAGTCATCGATGAAGTATACTGATGAAGTTTTACAAGAACGGACACAAAGTATAGGGTTGGGCGCACAAAAGGTTTATGGGGTTGTTAGGAGAACTGGAGAGGGACTGATCCTACCGGGATGACAGTTTGCTTGTCGGATTACCTGTAAATAAATAATACAAGAATATATTGTGTGTAATTTAAACATGATGCAAATTCCCGTTAGACCATGAATGATATCTTCGGACGGTTAAGGATGACGTCCTCAGATCCTGACGTCCTGGGCTATGAATTGCTTGATGCAGGATTCGCGGCGAATGAAAATGATGTTCTCGGGATATGAGGATGGTGCCTCCGAACCATGATGCCTTTGAATAATGATATGCAGAGGTTGAAAGAGATTCTCGGGCCATGGCTTGGTGTTCTCGGGCCATGAAAATGGTGCCTCCGAATGATGACGCCTTTGGATATGTTGGCGATATTTCAGCCCATGGAAATTCAATAGTATGATGCTGACAAGACAGAGCTTAGTCTTGCAAATTGAAGGGCGGATCTTAGCCCGTAGAAAAATAAAAACAAATAGTGCTTGAGATAGCGTTCGAAAAAGTAAATTGGAGTCAGAGCTTAGCCTCGAAAGGCAGAAATGTAGCCTTATGCAAGTGGAAGGCAGAATGGTAGCCTTATGTAAAAAATGCAGATGGAGACAAAGTTTAGTCTCGAAGGCAGAATGGTAGCCTTATGCAGAGATGTGGATGGAGATAGAGCTTAACCTCGGAAGGCAGAAGGGTAACCTTATGCAATGATGCAAATGCAGATGGAGACAACATTTAGTCTCGGAAGGCAGAATGGTAGCCTTATGTAAAAAATGCAGATGGAGACAACATTTAGTCTCGGAAGGCAGAATGGTAGCCTTATGCAATGATGTAGATAGAGGTAGAGTTTAACCTCGGAAGGCAGAATGGTAGCCTTATGCAATGAATAAAATAACATATGACAGTATAGTTTCTTAGTTGATAACAGACTGTGGCATTGTGATTATTGCGGGTGTTGCGACTACGGAGCATTATTTATATTGAAAGCAGATGTCGATATGTGTGATGGTTTCGAGCATTGTTATTTTGACCATGTTTGTTCTTGGTGTGGACATCAAAATTTGGCATTTGTAATTGTGATGAAAATTCTTTGCGTGTTTGTTCTTTGTGCCTGCATCCAAAGAAAAATCGTGAGTTTTGTAAAAGGGAGGTTTGGTTCGTATCCCCGCTGGCTTTGCTTGACTTGTTGGGTTCGATCTGATGATATTGTCTGTATTATTGGGGTAGTGTTGCTAAACAAAGTTGTTTCAAAAATAAGCATGCATGATTTTGTAAAAGCATAACCTATAATTAAAAAAAAATTGGGGTGAACCGACGACCGTGACACGGTTCGGGACATTGCAACCTTTCTTGCTACGGAATTTTGAGGGTCTTCCTCAAAATTCTGCCCCAGTTTGATGCATGAATGCTTCTGGTTGTTGCTTGTGCGGCGATTGGCTGATCTTGCTTCAGAATTTTGAGGGTCCTCTTTAAAATTCTGCCACAATTTCCAATTGTGGGGAAAAATGAAAATTTTTATTGAATTGTGACCGAACCCATAGGGCTGCCTATGTATCCCCTCTTAAACGGGAATCAGGTCAGGCGTAGTTCAATTTACATCATTTGAAAAGCATAAAGATTACACATAGTAGCGTTTGACTGCATCTGAATTGATTGGCTTTGGCCAGACTTCTTCGTCCATTTCTGCGAGTATAAGTTTTCCTCCTCTCAGTACCCGGTGAACCATGTACAAACCCTGCCAGTTGGGAGAGAACATCCCTTTGGCTTCGTCTTGATGTGGAAAGATCTTCTTCAGCACCAGCTGCCCCGGTGTGAACTGTCTAGGCTTGACTCTCTTGTTGAAGGATCGGGTCATTCTGTTCTGATAGAGTTGACCATGACAGACTGCATTCATTCTCTTTCCGTCTATGAGGGCTAGTTGCTCATAACGGCTCTTTACCCATTCTGCGTCGCTGAGCTCAACTTCTTGTATAATTCTTAGAGATGAAATCTCGACTTCGGCAGGAATAACAACCTTTGTACCATAAACTAGCATATAGGGAGTTTCCCCTGTTGAGGTACGAACTGTGGTGCGATATCCCAATAAGGCAAATGATAACTTCTCGTGCCACTACTTGTGCCTTTCTATCATCTTTCTTAGTTTCTTCTTGATGTTTTTGTTGGCGGCTTCTACAGCTCCATTCATCTGAGGTCTGTAAGTTGTGGAATTCTTGTGTTTGATCTTGAAATCCTTGCACATAGCTTTCATCAGGTCACTGTTGAGATTGGAACCATTATCGGTGATGATTGCCTCAGGAATCCCGAATCGACAAACAATACGGTCGCGGACAAAGTCTGCCACGACTTTCTTAGTCACTGATTTGTAGGATGCTGCTTCGACCCATTTGGTGAAATAGTCGATGACTACCAGAATGAACATGTGTCCGTTGGAGGCGGCAGGCTCGATTGGTCCAATAACGTCCATGCCCCAGGCGGCGAACGACCATGGTGAGCTTGTTGCGTTGAGCTTGTTTGGAGGTATCTTTATCATATCTGCGTGTATCTAACAACAGTGGCATTTCCGGACATACTGGATGCAGTCCGTTTCCATAGTCATCCAAAAGTAACCAGCTCGGAGTGTCTTCTTTTCCAGAACAAACCCGTTCATATGCGGGCCACAGGTCCCAACATAAATCTCCTCTAGTAGCTTGGATGCTTCCCTTGCATTGACACAACGTAATAATCCCAAATCGGGAGTCCTCCTATATAAGATTCCTCCGCTATGAAAGAAGTTGTTGGATAGTCTTTGAAGTGTGCGTTTCTGAGTGGGATTCGCAAGCTCTGGGTAATCTCCCTTTGCCAAATACTCTTTGATGTCATGAAACCAAGGATTTCTGTCTGCTTCCTCTTCGACATGGGCACAATAAGTTGGATGATTATGGATCCTTATGGGAATAGGATGAATGAAATTCTTGTCGGGGTGTTGGATCATTGAGGACAAAGTAGCCAATGCATCGACGAACTCATTCTGGATTCTGGGGACATGCCGAAATTCCGTCTTTGTGAACCTCTTCCTTAATTCCTGTACGTGGTGCAAATATGGCAGTATCTTGGAGTTCTTGGTAGCCCACTCTCTTTGTACCTGATGTACCAGAAATTTGAGTCACCAATCACTAGCAGCTCCTGGACGTTCATGTCAATGGCCATATTGAGCCCTAAGATACATGCTTCATATTCTGCCAAATTGTTGGTGCAGGGGAATCTGAGTTTGGAAGATACTGGATAATGATGATCGGTTTCTGATATTAGGACTGCTCCAATGCCAATTCCCTTGAAGTTCGCCGCTCCATCGAAGAATATTCTCCAACTGTCATAGGATTCTGCAATGTCTTCTCCTATGAATGATACCTCTTCATCAGGAAAATACATTTTTAGAGGTTTGTATTCTTCGTCTACAGGGTTCTCAGCAAGATGGTCTTCCAGTGCTTGTCCCTTGACCGCTTTATGAGTCACATAGATAATATCAAACTCACTCAACAGGATTTGCCACTTGGCTAGCTTGCTCGTGGGCATGGGCTTCTGAAAGATGTACTTCAATGGATCCATCCTCGATATGAGATACGTTGTGTAGGCACAGAAGTAATGCCTCAACTTCTGAGCTACCCAAGTCAAAGTACAACAAGTACGTTCCAATAGAGAATATCTGGCCTCGTATGAAGTGAACTTCTTGCTGGGATAATAAATGGCTTGCTCCTTTTTCCTGTTTCATCGTGCTGCCCCAGAACGCAGTCGAAAGCTCCATCTAACATTGCAAGGTAGAGTAACAAAGGTCTACTTGGCTCAGGTGCTACCAATATTGGTGGTGTTGACTGGTATGCCTTGATTTTGTCGAAAGCCTTTTGACAATCATCGGTCCACTTTGTTGCGGCGTCCTTCTTCAGCATCTTGAAGATCGACTCACAGATAACTGTAGACTGTGTTATGAATCGGCTGATGTAATTAAGTCTCCCCAAGAAACTCATCACATCTTTCTTGTTCCTTGGCGGTGGTAGTTCTTGAATGGCTTTGACCTTTGACGGATCCAATTCTATCCCCCAGCGACTGACAATGAACCCGAGCAACTTTCCAGCAGGAACCCTGAATGCCCACTTCGCGGGGTTCAGCGTCAGATTGTATCTCCATAACATTTTGAAGAACTTCCTCAAATCGTCCATGTGTCCAGTGGCTTTCCTAGACTTGATAATAACATCATCCACATATACCTCGATCTTCTTGTGAATCATGTCGTGGAAGATGGTGGTCATAGCCCTCATGTAGGTGGCCCCTGCATTTTTCAGGCCGAATGGCATCATCTTGTAACAGTACACTCCCCATGGCATAATAAAGGCCGTTTTCTCAGCATCTTCCTCATCCATCCAGATATGATGATAACCAGCGAAGCAATCCACAAATGATTGTAATTCATGCTTGGAGCAATTGTCAATCAGGATATGTATATTTGGCAAAGGGAAGTCATCTTTCGGGCTAGCCCGTTGAGATCCCGGTAGTCGACACAGACTCTGACCTTTCCATCCTTCTTTGGTACTGGCACAATGTTGGCTAACCATGTCGGTTACTCAACTACCCTGAGAACCTTGGCGTTGATCTGCTTGGTGACTTCTTCTTTGATTTTCAAACTCATGTCGGGTGTGAACTTCTCGAGCTTTTGTTTTACCGGTGGACACATTGGATTGGTTGGCAATTTGTGAGCCACAATAGACGTACTTAGACCAGTCATATCGCCATACGACCAGGCGAATATGTCCTCATACTCCTTTAGAAATTCTGCGTATTCTTTCTTTTCTGGCGGCGACAAATGAATGTTGATTCATGTTTCCTTGATGTTTTCTGAATCTCCCAGGTTGATGATTTCAGTATCGTCCAGGTTGGACTTAGGTCTGTTCTCAAAATTCTCAACTTCTTTGACAATTTCTTCAGGTATGTCATCTTCTTCTTAATCTACGTCTGTTTACTGCGTTGTCACCTTGTATGTCACAGTCATCAGTTCATCAAGACAGGTAATAGTAATGTTGTATAGGTAAAGCAATGAGATAAAGATGATAGCAATAAATATTGATTCATAAGAAAAATACAAAAACGCTTTTGATAAACTTAATGATTGTTTTGAACATTGAAGATCTTATTGCAGGAATTAAAATGTTAAAAAGGAAATCATTTTGTAAAGAAAATAGTGAATAATACTTGTTTTAGCCTTGCTACCCCGAGGCTCGTCGGGCTTTGGTTGTCCCGACAGTCCAATTCTTGAGGTACGTCCCTCTGCTCATAGCCTGTATAGAAGGTCCTTCCTCCCCCTCCTCCTTGAAAATAACACAACAGTCCATATCACTATCCTCCATAAACAAGTTCCTCATTGATGCAAGTGATTCTTCTTCGTCTAATCCATAAATAACATCAGCCTGTTGGAAGGTCTTCTCCAGATGCGGTATTGGTTGCTCCAAAGGGTAATAGGGACCGCGCCATGGTGGCGACTAGTTTTTGAATTCTTCCCAAGTGTATTCGTATCCCAAACCGAAAGTGGTGTCGTGCTTCTTGAGTTTGATAGGTTTGGAGATCCCCTGAAGGTTCTTGTCGAGCCCTTTACCTGGCTTGTACCCTCGCCAATTCATCATACTTGCAATCTTGCTATCCCGCCATTTGTGTTTGTCGATAGTGTTGACCTGTTCAATGTGGTGGTAAGTTTGTCCACCTATATTCTTTCTTCCTTCAATCACCGGAATAGTTTGGCGACTGTAAAAAGAGTTTCTACCGTCACCATGAATAATCACCTCTTAGTGGTTCCACTTGAACTTCACTGCCTGATGTAGCGTTGATGCTACGGCCCCAGCAGCATGGATCCAGGGTTGTCCCAATAACAGATTGTAGGACGGTGGCACATCTATCACTTGGAAGTCTACCTCGAACCAGGTTGGCCCCATTTGCAGGCATAGGCTGATCTCACCAATGGTGGACCTCTGAGATCCATCGAAGGCTTTCACATTGATCGCTCCATCCTTTATCGCATGCAGCCCTTTACCCAATTTCTTGAGATTTATCAACGGGCAGATGTTAAGACTGGATCCCTCATCGATCAAGATTCTGGTGATGAAATAATCTTCGCATTGCACAGTTATGTGCAGTGCTTTGTTATGGCCCAGCCCTTCAGGAGGCAGCTCGTCCTCATGGAAAGTGATCTTGTGACTCTCCAACACTTGGCCCATCATATTAGCCATTTCTCCACTAGTGATGTTGTTTGGCATATAGGCTTCGTTCAACACCTTCAATAAAGCATTCCTGTGCGTCTCAGAATTCTGCAGCAAAGAGAGGATGGATATTTGCGCTGACGTTTTGTTCAACTGGTCAATGACCGAATACTCCTTGGCCTGTACTTTCCTCCAAAGGTCATCCGGATCTGTCTCGATAATGGGAGGCCGATTGGAAGCCTGCCTGCTGGATTCATCCAGATGTTCAGGGGTATAGACTCTACTAGTTCTTGTCATACCCTGCGCTGCAACAGCTTCTTCAGTCTTGACTTTGCCTTTCCTTCTCGCCTCGGCTGTATAGTCCCATGGTACAACATCTGTATAGAAAGGTGGTGTGGTCGATATCGCCACCATGATTGGCATATCTACCCTCACTTCGAATGGAACATGTGCCTGGGGTGGCAAGACTGCAACCTCAAATGTTGTGGGTGCATTTGCCGAAGACACAAACTCAACTTCAATCGATACTGGTGTCTTTGCAGGTGACGTTGCTTCAAACTCAAGAGGCATGGACATATTTACCTCAGCATCCTCAGACGGTTGAATCTGGACTATGATCGGGTTAAGAGTGACTGCAGGTTTCTTTGGATCATCGCCTTCTGCGATCAACCCGATTGATCCCTCTGGGTCCCAATCATCTTCTATTTCAATCAAGTGGATGCCTCCACCCTTACGGTCTGGAAGAGGATTGTTGCGGATGTTTGGAGCGGATTCCTTTGCCACGATGACCTTATTGTCAATCAGGGATTGTATCTTGTCCTTCAAAGAGCGGCACTCATCGATGGTGTTCCCCTTCATGTCGGAGTAGTATGCACATGACTTGTTTGGGTTGACCCATTGAGAAGGATTCTCAGGGGTTGCAACAGGGATGGGGGTGACATAACCAGCAGCTTTGAGCGTCTCATAGAGCTAGTCGATGGGTTCAGCAATGGCGGTATACTGTTTTGGAGGTCTGCGATCAAAATTAGGACGAGGTCTAGGGAAGTTTTGACGGGTAGGGGTGATTGGTAATGAGATGGTTGGGAATTGTAAGTGTGGTAGACAGGAGTGGGTTGTGAGTATCTGGGTGAAACAGGTTGATATGTAGGTGGTGGAGGTGATTGATAAGTTGGTGGTGGAGCTTGGTATGAGGGTGCTTGGTAATTTGGGTTGGTTGATATGTGAGTGGAGGTGTTAGGTATGGGGATTTGGTTCTTTGTGCAACCATCACGGCTCCCACGTCTCTTTTCTTAGACACACCCCCAGACTGCAAAGCCTTGTTTGTAGCTTTCAAGGCTTCAAAATTTGTGACCATACCGCTATTGATACCTTCTTCAATCCGTTCACCTAATTTGATAATGTTGGAGAACTTGTGGTTCTCAATCATCATCAACCGTTCATAGTACTGCGGGTCCTGGGCCCGGACAAAGAACTTGTTCATATGCTCCTCCTCTAAGGTGGGTCTGACCTTGGCAGCTTCGGACCTCCAAGGAGTAGCATACTCGCGAAATGTCTCCATGGGCTTTTTTTTCAAATTCTGAATATAGAACACGTCTGGTGCGTTCTCTGTGTTGAACCTGAATTTGTCCATAAATTCAGATGTCGTGCTCACCCAATTCAACCATTTCTTGGGATCTTGGCTGATGTACCAAGACAATGCATCTCCTTTCAAGCTCCTCATGAACAACTTCATGTGGATCTTTTCATCCTTCCCTACCCCAACTAGCTTGTCACAATAAGTTCTCAGGTGGACCCTTGGATCACCTGTACCATCAAACATTTCAAACTTAGGAGGTTTGTATCCCTCGGGCAGTTCGACAACGGGCTGTATGCAGAGGCCTTCATAGTTCAACCCTTCGACTCCCTTGATTCCTTTGACGCCTTGAACCTGGCTGGTCAGCTTCCTAAGTTCTTCGGCCAAGTTCTTGATAATCAGGTCTCTTTCATTAGACTCAGGTATGTATGTGATAGGGGGAGTGGAGTATGACATGGCCTCCACGTAGATGGGATTTTTATGGTGGCCTGGAGCATGAGTGTGAAAATGGTCATTTTTGGAGTTCTGAGGTTCTGGGATAAGCAGTGGAGTGTTGTTTGGAGGATGGCAGGCATTGGAGTATGTTGGAAGAGTTTGGTTCTTTGGTGGGGTGGTGTGATGATGAGCTGTGGGATGATTTTGCTGCTTTGGGATGTTTTGAGGAGGTGTAGGATTCTGGATGTTGACGTCTGGGAAGTTGAGGGAGAATGACAGGTTTTCTAGATTCCGAACTTGTTCAAGCTCTTCTTGAAAAACTTCCGTTCCAGCTGCGACACAGTTTCATTCTGAATCCTAATACCCTGTCCATCAGTGGCCTCTACCCGCTCAACCACATTCTCATTTATGATGTTGCCTGAATCTTCCATTTTCTTTTTGTTTGTTCTTGCCTTTGGGAGGACTAAGAGGATGAGAGGGTGGAGGGTCCTTGGATCTTGTAAGATAGGATGATGATGCCAGAGTGAACTAACTAACCTTTGAGGAGGGGAATAAATAAATAAAGAAAGAGGAAAACAAAAACAAAAAGTAGCCAAGTCAGCGAGGACTATGAAAAGTATTGCGGTATTTAAACACATAGTACGGGAATGTAAAGTGCGTCCTAATTTGGGGACCTCTTTTGTGCCCGAGGTAGGCCTAGCGACAAATTGATTTGGAGAACTTAAGATGCTAAATGCCTCATTTTATTGATAAGAAAATAGACAAACTCCAAAACAACACTAAATAAACAGGAAGTAAAGGTCACTAATGGCCATTGGCCTTATTACATTGATAAAGTAAAAGAAAGACATTCCTATCTACTTGGTCCTAGAAGAACCTTCCCCAGACCTGACATTCTTGCTTCCCTCGTACAGCCCCTCAACTCGCGAAGCCCCAGCAACAGGTATGCTCTGGCTAGATGTCCTCCGTCGGTCCCTCCAGCCTTTTGACAGTCTTCAATACTTTTGAGAAATTGTTTCTCCAGCTCCACTATGCCTCGCTCCAAATAACCTAACCTTTTGTTGGTGCTGATAGCCATATCCTTCCCTTCCTCGATCAGTTTCTTGTTAGACTAACTTCGCAGTGCTCATCCTCACACTCACGGATCCTCTTGCACAACTGGTTGTTTTTGACTTGTGCCTCGACCTTTTCATATATAACCCTGTGGCCCTTAACGAACCCTGGCTCGCTCAGACCACCCTAATTTTCTGCCAACCAACCAGGATATAAAGGGGTACAACCGACATGGTATATTTCTGGCTTGATGGTGTCTTTCTCCATTACAATCTTGCAGTGCCACATGTGCTAGGCTTGGCACTTGTGAGGACTATCGTCATTTTGGAAGTCAGCTCTAAGATGGTTCATCTTGTCGACCCTGGATATGACTTGCTTCCTACCCGCTTGCCTCATAACTCGAAGAAGGACGTAAGGGTATGTTCCTCTTAGACCAATTAGTATTAGGCACGGTGCATCTCTGGAACGGGCGATGAACTTATCTGTCGGAAACCAGTCGAACATCCACTGTACATGTTCTTCAGTCAGATTACCAAAGAGCTCGACCGATCCTTTGGTGTTCTCAGGCTGAGCAAACATGTTGGGGATGTAATTCATTCGCTTTGGATGGTGGAAAGCGATGTGGTCATCCCAAACTCTTCGATGAACTTCTTGTCGGTACTCGCCCTTTTGAAGATGTTCCATGAGCCAAAGCTGAAGTAGTAGATTGCAGCCTTCGAAATGTCTTACCCCTCGTTGACACTTTCCCAAGGCTCGATATATGTCTGCAATAATCATGGGCACAACACTGAAGTTTTGCCCATCAATTCCTTCCATTAGTGTCTTGGTTACCATGGCTAATCTAGTGTGGATTCTCTCCTTCTTTATTGGAAACACGATCAGACCCAAGAAGCAAAACATGAAGACGAATACTCTATGGTGGATGTGTCCCAAGGATGTGATGGCAAACTCGTCGTGGTAGGTGCGGTATGACTTTTTGACCGTACCTCTCGTACAAGTAGTCAAAAGGGATGTATGACTTCTTTAAGCATACCAGTTCTGCATTCTTCTTTAGACCCATCATTTTGAGGTAACCTTTGCGTGTGCGGTTTTCAGGCATTAGAAACCCCGGGGTTTCCCATACTATGCCAGCCAATCCTCCAGCAAAGGTGTCATTTCAATGTCCCCAAAGCGGAACACGGACCTTTCACAATCCCAGAACAGGGTAGCAGCCTCTATTATCATGTTGTTAGGCTGGATTTCTAGGAGAGATGGTAGATTGCCCAAGTATTTCCTGACGAGAGCTTTGTCACTAGAGTGTAAATATTCCCACCAACTTACCAATCTTTGAGGGATATTGGAGACCATGCCGAATCTGGGAACTTCGTGCCTCATTTTTCTGCAAGGCAAACAAGGTTAGACCCTTACACCCACCAGACTCGACTATTTAACACCAACAATTAGCATAAATCATTTATTTCTCCAAATAAATGCACAGAACGTGATGATGTCAATTTGGGTTTAGGGAAACCTAATGGACTTCTGGATAAGGCAATCTTAAAATCTATCGTGCGGACCACACTTTAGCCTAGGGTTGACCATGATGCATGAAACAACATAACATAGTAAAGTTACTATGGGGTTTTAGATTGGTACCCTGGAGCGGACAACTCAAGGGGAAATGCACGAAACCGTCAACTGCACCGCTGATCGACTAGTTTTACCGAAAATAAGCCTTTCCGAATTTAGGGGGTAATAATATAGGAAGAGCGCAACCACTCATCCAGCATTGCTATAGTATTTTGTTTGGCACGATTGGAGTATGAATGTTGAGCATGATTCCGCAATAATGAATAAGCATTAAAGACACGTTGTCATGTATTTGCACGTTATGAAAGCAGTAAATACAACAGTTTATAATTTAAAAGTGGTTACAAAGGAAGGAAACAGAAAGAGCATGTCAGTTACTTTTGAAGAATGCTTAAGGAAATAGACAAGTAATTGCACATAAAAAGGGTAAAGGGAAAGGTCGCAAGTATTAACAAAGTAAAGACAAGTTCACAAAGCCGTTTGAAATGGTAAAATCCTAGATATATCCCCAGCAGAGTCGCCATGTTGTCGCGCCCCTCTTTCCTCGCAGAGATCGGGTTTATGACATTCGGTTGGGACAACTCTTTCCTTTTGGGAAAGGGTTTTTTTTTTTTAGGGTCACCACCTAACGACTTTTAAAGGTGCGTTAGGACACCAAAAGGGTTCATTTACAACTACGTTGCTAACCAGAGATAGGGTAAGGGCTTGAAATTATCCTAAGGGGAAGGTGTTAGGCACCCCTCAGGATCCACAAGTGTGGTTCCCGGCCAAACAACTTTTGTGAATTTGTACGGCTTAGCAAACAGACAAATAAAGGCTCAAATAAGAGGGGATTTAAATCTTAAGCATGCAAGGTATTAGAAAGCAATTAGAGAAAAGCTAAGTTTTTAAAAAAGGTTACAATTTAGGCATGTAAAGTAAAGGATGTTCTAGGTTTGTAATAATACGGATCACATCAATGCAATATCTGGTATGACACTCCTCAAAGAGGGGCTACACATGGTATTAGCGCATCGGTCATCATATCCATATTCTACCCTTTTCCACCACGTGAAGGTAATTAAAGCGCGTGTTGTTACCCGCCCCTTCATATCAGTCCCGGAGGAGGTTAGGACTATTATTCTAAGAGGGAGGTACTAAGCAGACCCTCAGGTTTAAAAGGTAAAATTCTAAGGCGACAGACGAAAGCATATAAGACTGCAGTTAATGGGAACATAGAAAAAGCAAATAAAAGCTCAAGTTTACCTCCACAAGTAATACAATTAGACAACACTACTCAAACATAGTTAAGGGCAGTATTTAAATTCAGAATCCTAAGACATGGTACCTAAGTGAGTTCAGAACATAGAAAGATATGCATGCCTATTTTTATTACTCAGAAAGGGGTCCTAATCAATTTACCTACTGATTTGAAACCTTTTAAGCATTGAGCAACATATACAGGAAGGCAGATTCTCAGTTTTAGACAAATTAATCACCTAAGGCTTGTTTAGGTGTGAGATAGTATGTACCAATTACCAGCATTACTTAGAGTAGAGTTGTTCAACATTTTATTACCTAGAACATGTTGTCCTACGTGTTCAGAATACATACTTGTTATCAATTGATTACGAGAATTGAATTCAATTGTTTTTATCAGTAATTAGGCTAGGTGTGTCTAAACGAATGAGATGCAATTATAAGGACATGATATCTAATGCACGGAGATGCAGAATTGTGTAGAATCAAAAGCCTAAACAAGGTCTCTTAATGCACAAAACATTGCAGTGTTTTGACATGCTTTCAGGATATAAAGTGACAGGTTTATTAAATGTTTACCTAGAACATGATTTCTATGTGTAACATGATAAGCATGATGGCACATCTTTGTTAACACTCTTGTTTTAAGGCAGGATTCAGATTACATTTTTTCAGGATGCATAGATAAAATCACATGATAGCAGTTTTTCCATTGTTATTACTGAACAAGATTTTCCTAAGTGATATAACAGTATTGCAGTAAAGTGCTGAAACAATATTTATAAAAATCCTAAAGAGCATGATTATAATGCATGATATGCTTTTCACATGCTACCCTTTTAGATCTATAGCATGCATAGTTACCCCTTCCCTTTTTACTATCCATTCCCCAAGAGTTGTTTACAAATTATTACAGCCAATGAATGAATTACAGAAATAGAAAATCAAGAAGCTACTCTATAGGGAGCCTTCAATTAGTAGACCCAGATTTCCCAAAGCCTCCAATGGCCTCGTATGCCTCAGTTCCATGGAAAAATCAGAGTCTAGGTGCATCAAAGTTCCCTAAGGATCTCAAGGATCCCGGGCAGTGCTTACACCTAGACTTAGTAACCAAGAATTGAACAAATGCAGTGTGGAAGTGCCAGCCTTAGTGTGTCAGAGTTCAGAGGGAGCTCAAGGGTCCCAAAGCAGTGCCACACTAAGGGGGCAGAACTTAAGGGTCTAAGAATAAAGTGAAGTGCAGGAGGCGATTTGAAAAAGAGTTGAGTTAAGAAAGCATTTATGAAAATAGATTATTTGAAATTAATTTACATATCAGTAAGTGAGTGGCTTAGGAAAATAGTTTTGAAAAGAACAGGGTATAACCAACACCAAACAGTACACAAGACATAGAGAGACAACCACAAACAAGTAGGCAAGGATTGGGGACACATAGGTTGTACATAGAAACAGGTTTGTATACAAGTCAACATTAGAGAAGTACTAAAGTTTCACATGCCTGTACAAATACCTAAACAGTTACAGGCATAGTTTGTCACAAAGAGTTCATGCCAAGAACTTAATAGAAACAGATTGAAGGAGTACCAAAGAGGACAACACATGATAAACATAGTTGCACATAGGTTTAAGAAGAGGTTCAGGGTATAACATAGAGACTAAGTAACATGTGGTGCATGTTGTAGTATACTAGGAATTGAAGAATACATAAGTGAAGCAGGATCATGTTGAAACATGTTGGGGGGGGGGGGTAGTAACATGTTGAGCATAGTATTGTATTGGTAAAAAAGAGTTTCACACGTAAACCAGCTTTTGACAACTCAGCCAGCCACGTGGACACAGGAAAAATGCGACAGCTGGATGTGATTCTTTGAAGAGGTACAGTACAAAGAGGCACGGTTCATTAAACCCACGAACTTATCATCCACGGAAAACTCAACATGATCAAAACGGGAGAGAGGCACGGTTAGAATGAATCTAGAAAAAGCTACGGGCAGATTCAAGAACCCACAATTGATTACTCGAACATTATGTAACCGAACCCCAATTACCGTTATCCTTTGTAACGCCTCATTAATGTCATAATTAGTCATTAATGAGTAACCATAGCAAGAGTCGTGCGTTATAAGAATCTCTTATATAAGGGAGGGGATACAACTTGTAAAGGCATTTGATTCTCGAATACAATAAACTTCAATTTTCTATCTTTCTGCAATATTATCTATTATTCATTTTTCTCCATTACCTTGATTATCAGTAACCCATATTCATCTTAAAAATAAGCTTTAGTCAAAGGATCTAATTCTTTGGTTAAACAAATTGGTTTCGTTATTGGGAAAATGATAATCTTTGTTTACTTTTCAAGTGATATACTCTGAATTATGTCAAACCCCAATGACAACAACCAACAAAGGAGTGGAACCTCAGTTCCATCGCCTTTAGGAACCCCACGTGGTTCGAGGGAACAACCCCCAGAAAGATCCAATAACAACAATGGTGATGATTATCAAACTGTGGAACAAGATCATGTAAAGTAAATGATTGCAGAGTATGTGAGCCAAGCTTTGCAAGAATTTGCGAGAGGATTACCGATAGCGTTACCTACACCGACTACGCCACCCCCCCAATAACACCATCACCATGGAAAATCCTCAATCTGGGTTGGCAAACTCAGGAAGAGGAGATACTCCTAATGAATCTCTCGAAACGAGATCAGGTATATCTAATAACTCAGAATCACAAAATTTACTGATAACCATGCAGAAAAAGATGAAGGAGCAGAACGATCGCATCGAACAAATTCCTGGAGTACCACCTATCATCAAAGGCATCAATGTTGATAGATATTCTCAACAACCTTGGAAGCCAAGTGCGGCACCCTTACCTATACCGAAGAAGTTTAAAATGCCTGACTTTCCCAAATATGATGGAACAACTTACCCATGCGACCATGTGACTGCTTTCACTACTGGGGTAAAAAGCAACGAATTAACGAAGCAAGAAATTGAATCAGTCCTTATCAAAAAATTTGGGGAAACACTTACCAAAGGGGCCCTAACTTAGTATTCTCTTCTCCCTGAAAGTTCGTTTATAAAAGCACACTCTGGTGCACAAAAAGTTGAGAAGAGAATGGAAGACATATTCAAAATAAAACAAGGAGACATGGAACTACTCCGTGAGTTTGTTGACAGGTTTCAACGAGAAAGAATGCAGTTACCCAGGGTGCCTGATAATTGGGCATCCATGGCATTTGCAAGCAACCTGAACGATAAAAGCTCAGAAGCCACGAGACGACTTAAGGAGAGTCTAAGAGAATTCCCCGCTACAACATGGAACAATGTGTATAACAGGTATAGTACTAAACTCAGAATAGAAGAAGATATCATTGCTCGTTCGAGAGATGAAGGTCAATCCAGATTCAGACGTCCTGAATCAGATAGAAGATCAGGTTAAAACAGGTACGATCCTTACGTAGGATCTTTGGGACGCGATATCCGCCCCAGGTTCGAAAACACTAGGTCGGAATATAGACCACAAGGAATAGACGTAGTCTCATCCTCGTCTAGATACAGAAAATATCGATATGAACGACCTAGAGGTAGTACTCAAATTGGGGATCATACCTTTAATGTAAGTACTACTCAACTTGTCTCAATATTGAGGAACATGGGAGACAAGGTTAAGTGGCCAAAAGAGATGTGGTCAAATCCAAGTAGAAGAAACCCATATCACTGGTGTGAATTTCACAACGATCATGGGCACAAAACTGCGGATTGCAGATTTTTACTAGGTGAAGTAGAAAATTTGTTAAAACATGGCTATTTAACATAATTGTTTAGTGATAAAGGTAAACATGCATATATGAGGAACATGCAGGAGCCCCCAAATCCTCCTTATCCAAAATGAACCGTTAACATAATACACGGTGCTGAAGAAGTAAACGGAGTGATTTGCAAAACAACCACAAAGTTCACAATTACACATGGGAAACGGGCTCGTGGAGAAGACGATATAACCTTCGATGATGCAGATATCAGCAGATTAATGCTTCCGCACAACGAAGCTCTGGTAATATCTTTACTTATTCATGACACTAACGTAAAAAGAGTGTTGATTGATCCAGGCAGTTCAGTCAATATCACTTTGCTAAGAGTCATGGAAGAAATACTACTAGGGAATCGAGTAATCCCAAAAGCACGAGCCATATCAGGGTTTGATAACTCTACGGTTATAACAAAAGGAGAAATTTAGCTTAGCACTTATGCTGAGGGGGTGGTCAAAAGTGCCAGGTTCCAAG
The DNA here is from genome assembly GCA_005239505.1 of Nicotiana paniculata. Classification (NCBI taxonomy): domain Eukaryota; kingdom Viridiplantae; phylum Streptophyta; class Magnoliopsida; order Solanales; family Solanaceae; genus Nicotiana; species Nicotiana paniculata. The sequence goes on from ML318376.1 coordinate 28,358, forward strand.
TCATCGATACTGACAGGATTATAACGTGATCATTAGAAGGCCATGGATCCACGACATGAAAGCGATACCCTCCACGTTGCATCAGGTAATTAAATTTCCCTCTGAATGGGGGATTCAACAAATCAAAGGAGATGTTGTGGTACACTGCAACAAGAAAATAGAGGTGGAAGAATTACGAGATAAAGGAATCTCTCAAGCAGGTAACACAGCCCAAACAAGCATGGAAGAAATTACTACCCAAATAGGTACGGAAGGTATTATTGCTGAAATAGGTACGAAAGAAAATACTTACGAGAAGGAAAATCAAGTTACCACGGAAGATATACTATACCACACAGAAACAGTTTCCAGATCGGACGTCATTCGTGAACCGAAGGAAGATGAGCACATCAAAACAACTACGGAGGAGCTCGTAGTTTTTCCATTATCTGAACAAAAGCCTGAGCAGAAAGTGTATATAGGCACAAGGCTAGGCCCCACTCGAAGAGAAGAAAAGAAAGCAAGGACCATTCAAGAACCAAGTGATCGACGAAGAGGTACAGAAACTCTTGAAGATTGGTTCGATACGAGAGGTAACGTACCCTAACTGGATAGCAAACACCGTGGTAGTACCTAAAAAGAATGGCAAGTAGAGAGTATGCGTAGATTACACTGACTTGAATAAAGCATGCCCCAAAGATTCATTCTCATTGCCACATATAGATCAAATGATTGATGCCACAACAGTCATGAATTATTGAGCTTTTTAGATGCACATTCTGGTTATAATCAAATTAAAATGAATCCTTAGATGAGTAAAAAACTTCATGCATTACAAACAGGGGAACTTACTGTTATAAAGTTATGCCTTTTGGCTTAAAAAACGCTGGAGCCACCTATCAAAGGTTAGTGACTAAAATGTTCCAAGAACATCTTGGAAAGACGATGGAAGTCTATATTGATGATATGTTGGTAAAATCAACACAAGCACAAGACCATTTCCAGCATCTCTCTACTACTTTTGATATTCTATGCAGGTATAATATGAAGTTAAATTCATAGAAATGCGCTTTTGGAGTGCAATCAGGTAAATTTTTGGGTTTCCTTGTGTCAAACAGAGGAATAGAGGTAAATCCCGCTCAAATTAAAGCTATAGAGTAAATACCTGATATTTTAACAAATAAAAAGGAAGCTCAAAGACTCACAGGGAGAATATCAGCTTTGGGTAGGTTTATTTCTAAATCTTCCGGAAAAAAATTTAAATTCTTCTCAGTTCTCAAAAAACAAAATCAGTTCGAATGGACTGAAGAATGTCAGCAAGCCCTCAAGAACCTGAAGATTTATCTATCGAAACCACCACTGCTTTCAAAGCCAAAAGAAGGGGAAAGATTGTACATCTACCTGGCTGTCTTAGAAATTGTTGTAAGTGCAGTATTAGTAAGAGAAGAAAAAGGCAAATAATCACCTGACTATTATGTAAGTAAAACATTGCTAGATGTTGAGACTAGATATTCACATCTGGAAAAGTTAGCCTTAGCTTTAATAATGACATCTAGAAAATTACGACCCTATTTTCAATGCCACCCAATCACCGTTGTGACCTCGTATCCTTTAAGAAATATTCTGCATAAA